>CAIGQQ010028320.1:247419-272114 GCA_903798035.1 Danio albolineatus | reverse complement strand
TGACTGGAATCGATGTCTGAAGGATCACCTTACCTTCTCCTTCACTCGCCGTCTTCCGTGGATGTTCCCCTCTTCTATGTATAATGTATAATTCTCACTGAATGACTGGAATCACTGGGTTATAAAGGGGAGTGCAGATGATGAGGGCAGGTGTGACTAATTAGAATTTGGGCATGATGAGAGGCGGCAGGAGATATGATTAATAATAGATATGGTAACAATGATTGGTGCTGATGGAATGTGCTGGTAAGAGGGAATGATAAACAGAGCAGTAGGAACGAGCCGTGGATGTGACAGTATGACAGATTTAACAATGCTTAAAGTGCAATTTATAATTTCACAGAGGAGCTAATAACTTTTTAACAATGCTAAAAACCCCCCCACTAAATTTAGCTATCTATAATCCCTAATAATAACTCCTGTACTGCAGTCCCACAACAATCTGTCACTCGATGACACTGGAATACCCTGTCAGAACAGTCTAATGAGCTTTTACAGTGTTTGCTATAATGTTATTGTTGTTTTCATGTGTTTACACAGATGATTATGGCTGTGGTGTAATTGGGCAGTACAGTTACGAGCTTATCGCCACATTATATCTTCATGATATACACCTTCAGTGATGTCCTGGAGATAAATAACAATAAAATAACCCAACTGGAGTAACTACAGCAGTCGCCATCGTCTGATCTCATATGAAGCAAATTATCTCGATGATATATGATGATGTGCCGGTGTTGTAGTGCTGTCCCATTTCTTAGGGGTAAATTTTGAAGCCCTTTCCCTTCACACTTGGTTTCATGGGCCAAGAGGAAGGGAAAGGGGCAGGGGTACAAAAATAGAATTGGGATTGAGACTTTATGACTTATTTTATTTGCAGTTGATTTCTCCTAATACTGAAGACAGTTGTGTCTATTTTTATGCTCTTGTTTGTCTTTCCATATATGTTTGTTGTTAATATGCCTGTTAACTGCAGGCCTTTAGCAGGAGTTATCTACACCAGTTTTAGTGCTTCTTTTAACACTCTGCAGACTGGACACATAAACATTCAGCAGTGTGAGTAATACTCTGTATAAACTGACAGATTAACACATTAATATTGTTGTTTGTTATGTCCTCTACACAGGCTACAGGGCTGTAATCTTACCGTTCAGTCTTGTGAGAGTTTGTCTTCAGTTTTACAATGCTCAAACTGTGTCCTGAGAGAGCTGGACCTGAGTAACAATGACCTGCAGGATTCAGGAGTGAAGCTTCTCTCTGATGGACTGAAGAGTCCAAACTGTAAACTGGAGACACTGAGGTAAAATACATTCTACCACATATTTGCATATTATACATGTTCACAAGATTAGTTGTAAATATTGTGTAACGCCAGTATGATAAGATAAATACATTTGCAGTGATGATTTTCATACTGTGCTTCAAAATATTATTCAAATTATTCCTTTCTCTGATTTCCTTTATTATTAAATATTTTTTATGTAAATGAGTCAGTAAAATTGTCATCAAAGTCATCAAATGTCAGATTTTATTTAACAGACCTCCCAATGATGTTTAGTGTTTACTTCAAAAATAAAAATTCAAAATGCACTGGTCTAAATAATTATGCTCAGCAGAGATTAGAAACGATTTATAATTTAAGAGCTGAAATGGTCATTAGCTGAGTTTGAAGCAAAGGCCTTTTCAAAAACCTTTGTGAGGTTGTCTTATATTCATTAAAGATCATTATTGTAATTTAATTTTGGTCAAATATATTTGTAATAAAGGATATTTGTAAAACTCACATTTTTATCTCTCTGAGTTTACAGGTGACTGTGTGTAAAAATGAGTTCACTTCAGCAGCACAACCTCATTTAGTTAAGTTGCCGGTTAGTTTGAAACCCACCACAGGGTGTCCGGTAAGAGACGTAGAAGATGGTTTGGATATGGGAGTAACCCGTTTATTGTCACCACAACTCAACAGTATGCCAGGGTTCTATTTGTTTTTATACACGTGTGTTTGTGTGTGTGGTATTTCTATAAAACAGAAATAAAGAAGAAAAGTAAATATACATAAGAGATATTAATTACAATATACATATCAACAGATAAATAGACAGTAGAAACAGATCTCTGGCATATACACAAGTGAATATATACATAAGGCAGCTATAACGATCGCGTAGTGCTCGTGACATGCCTGGGCATGTTCAGCACGCAAGTCTATTCCCATTATGCTGTTTACAACTACACAAATACTTTTAAACAACTCTTACTGAAATACAATGAAATACACATAAATAACATTAGGACGGAAAACTTATAATTAAAGCAGAAATATTTACATCGTAACGTCTGATTAACATGACGGTGAATTAACATAGCCTCTAACCATGAACTGACCGCAAAGTGAAAGTGGAGAAAACCGCTAAGTTACCAGCAGACAGTTAAACCTAAAGCACTCACAATAATGTCACAAAGGTTATAATATATACACTTACTTGCATATACGCACACGACCCATAACATAAACAGGATTGTATGATAAGCAACGGCAAAGACAGCTTTGTTAGCGCTCAGGTAAGCTCACTTTCACATCTGCCGAGCGCAGTGGGTGGGAGGTTTCCCTGCTCTTTGCTCAGCGAAGCCGATAGGCTGCCTGCATGTCTGTCAGTGAAAGCTGATTGGCCGCTTGTCTGTCACTCAATCTCGGTTGAAGGGAGAGAGAATTGCGATCAGCAACATAAACACTTTCACTTTGATAATGGCCTTTTTAACACTGTGTGTTAAGCTGGATTTATACTTTCGCCTGGTGCCGCATCGCGTGCCTCTGCTGACTGTGCGCACACCTCGTGAAATGGGCGAGGCTTTTATACTTGCTGCATTCACCATTGTGAAATTCTTTAAAATGACAGGGGGCGGTCAAAAGAAACTGACCATAAAGTCAGACGGATATACAGAGAAGTAGAAAGTTTCCAGAACTACGTCATATCATTAATATTACTGATGTTTATTAAACTAGTTATTTCATTCATTCAATCATTTTCTTTTCGGCTTAGTCCCTTCATTAATCCGGGGTCGCCACAGTGGAATGAACCGCCAACTTATCCAGCATTTGTTTTACGCAGCGGATGCCCTTCCAGCCACAACCCATCTCTGGGACACACATCCATACACTCTCATTCACACTCATACACTACAGACAATTTAGCTTACCCAATTCACCTGTACCGCATGTCTTTGGACTGTGGGGGAAACCGGAGCACCCGGAGGAAACCAACGCAACCACGGGGAGAACATGCAAACTCCACACAGAAATGCCAACTGGCCCAGCCGGGGATCGAACCAGCGACCTTCTTGCTGTGAGGCGAACGTGCTACCCACTAGGCCACCGTGGCGCCCACTAGTTATTTTATTTTTCTAAATATTTTAATGATTATAAAGATTTTTAGAACCATTCAAGATTTTTTTTTTTTAATCAAACTTTGATGCATCACTTGCTTTTGTTCGTATCCCGGACAGTTTTACCTGTTAAAGTTTATTAAAACATTAATGACAACAAAACATAGGCTGCTCTACAAATATATTTTTATTATGGCAAGAATAAAAGCAAAAAAGTAAACTTAATAAAAAATACATTTCATTTCAAAAATTTTATTTAGCCCGCTCCACAATTCACACTTTACTGCCTGGCTAGTTTCTGTCCTCTTTTTATGCTAAAAAGGCAAGAATCAGAATCAGAAAGAGCTTTATTGCCAGGTACGTTCACACATATGAGGAGTTTGTTTTCGTGAGAGAGCTTCTACAGTGCAACAGAATTAGAGAAAGGACAACAAACAGATAATAAATATATTTTTAAAATAGTGTAAAAGTGTTAAACGCAAATATACAAATGGACAAGTGTATGTGCAGGCATATTACTATATAAAGCATTTTATGTGCAGCTGTTATGTGCAAATTGGCATGTAAAGTGTGTTGTTAAATAAGTGTATGATTGTGTAAAAAAGTGTTTAGCAGGTAGTGATGTTGGTTCCCCGATTATTATCATCAAGTGTTCATGAGATGGATTGCCTGAGGGAAGAAACTGTTTCTGTGTCTGGCTGTTCTGGTGCACAGTACTCTGTAGCGTTGACCAGAAGGTAACAGTTCACAGAGGCAGTGTGCTGGGTGGGAGGGGTCAAGAGTGATTCTGGCAGCCCTTCTGCTCGCTCTGGTTAACTACAGTTCTTGGAGAATAGGGAGGGTTGTACCAGTGATTCGTTCAGCAGTCCCAACTATTCAACGTAGTCTTCGAAGATCAGATTTGGTAGCTGAGCTAAACTAGGCAGTTATTGAGGGTCAGATGACTGATTTAATGATGGTGTAGAACTGTTTCAGTCCTTTGGAAGGTTGAACTTCCTCAGCTGATGAAGAAAGTACAGCCTTCGTTGAGCTTTTTTGACAATGGAGTCAATGTGAGTGTCCCACTTCAGGTCCTGAGAGATAGTGGTGCCCAGGAACCTGAATGACTCCACTGCAGCCACAGTGCTGTCCATGATGCTCAGTGGGGGGAGAGCAGGGGGGTTTCTCCTAAAGTCCACTATCATCTCCATTGTTTTGAGCATGTTGAGCTCCATGTTGTTGTATCTGCACCAGCTCCTTAACCTCCTGTCTGTAAGCAGACTCGTCACCGTCCTGAATGAGGCCGATTCAATTCAATTCATCTTTATTTGTATAGCGCTTTTACAATGTAGATTGTGTCAAAGCAGCTTCACATGCATTATAAAAAATTTAAACAGTGTCAGTCCAGTTTTTAGTGTTGAAGTTTAGTTTAATTCAGTGTGGTTTAATATTCACTGCTGAGAGTCCAAACACTGAAGAGTAATCCATCGATGCTCAGCCCTACAAGTCCCAAACCATGCAAGACAGCGGCGAGGAAAAAACTTCCCCAATTGGCGAAAGTGAAGAGTTAAAAAAACCTGGAGAGAAACCAGGCTCAGTTGGGCATGACCATTTCTCCTATGGCCAGACGTCTTGTGCAGAGCTGCAGTCTAGGTGCCGGAGGCTGGAGAACGCTGGACGTCCATCACGGAGAGACCACAGGTGGGTCACCGGCTGGTGAACAGGCTGGCTCTTCAGGAACAATGCGAGGGCTCGTCTGTAACTGAGGTCTTACAGGGATCTGTCTCATGCTCTCCACTCCTCCATGACCACCACAGCAGCTGCTCAGGATACAGCCTGGTCCAGGATTATGGAAACCTCGGGAATAATAATAAAAAAAGACTAACATAAGTGCAGATGCCATTCAAATTAAAATGTCTTTTGGAAAGTGTTCCCGGCTCCGGTTGCCCTAAATAATGCACACTCCTTTAGAGGATTTGGATTCCAAAGCATTTGTGTTTTATGTGTATGCTAATGCAAAGAGATGTGTCTTTAATCTAGTTTTAAACTGACAGAGTGTGTCTGCTTCCCGAACTGTGCTAGGAAGGCTGATCCAGAGTTTAGGTGCCAGATAAAAGAAAGACCTACCACCTACAGTTGATTTTGATATTCTGGGAATAATCAATTGTCCAGAATTAATTGAGCGTAGAGGATGTGATGGGCTATATTAAACTAGGAGCGCCCTCAAATACTGGGGAGCTAAGCCATTCAGGGCTTTGTAGGTAGTCAGTAAAATTTTTAAATTTATACGATATTTAATAGGGAGCCAATGCAATGCTGAAAGAACTGGAGTAATATGATCATATTTCTTTGTTCTAGAAAGCACTCTAGCAGCTGCATTTTGAAGTAGCTGAAGTTTTTTAATTAGGCCAACAGGGCAGCCGCCTAGTAATGCATTACAATAATCTAATCAAGACGTCCTGAAAGCATGAATGAGCTTTTCCGCATCAGACATTGATAGCATGTGTTGAAGTTTGGCAATATTTTTAAGATGAAAAAAAAAAAAAGCAGTTTTACAGATGAAATCTTGAAATCTGGCCTTCAAATGACAGGCTGCTATTCAACATCACCCCCAGATTACTGACTGAAGATGAGGACTGAACTAAGAATCCATCAACTGTTAGACAGTGTTCTAGGTTTTTGTGTGTGAGGTTTTTGGGACCAGTAAGGAAGACTTCGGTTTTATCTGAATTTAGTAATAAGAAGTTATTAGTCATCCAATGTTTAATATCAGCTATACACTTTGATAATTTAGTAAATTCAAATAATTATCAGGTTGAGACTAAATATAGTTCTGTATCATCAGTATAACAGTGGAAGCTAACTCCATGTTCTTTAATGATATCACCTAGCGGTAGCATATATAGTGTGAAAAGAGACCAAGAACTGAGCCTTGTGGTACCCCACAGTGTACTTTTGATCTGTATGATGTCTCTTCATTAACTGATACAAATTGATAATGTTCAGATAGATAAGACCTGAACAAGGTCAATGCAGTTCCTGTAATATTAACATAATTTTCAAGCCTATCAAGGAGAATGTTATGATCGATTGTATCAAATGCAGCACTAAGGTCCAATAGCACTAAGAGAGAAATGCAACCACAGTCGACCGACAAGAGGTGGTCATTTGTAACTCTTAGGAGTGCGGTTTCTCTGCTATGAAATGCTCTAAATCCAGATTGAAAATTTTCATAAATATTGTTTCTTTGTAGAAAGGATGGACTCAGTAGTTTCAGTTGCAGTGTCTTCTAGGCTGCCTGGAATGTTATGGAGATTAGAAAGATCAGGTAGGTTACTAACAGAATCATCTTTAGTGCTAGCGGTGATCGTTCTACCATATTAAAATAGTGATCATATAAATAGTGATCTGAAATGTCATCACTCTGCTGCACAACTTCAACATTATTAATATCGATACCATGTGATAATATTAGGTGTAAAGTATGATTATGTGGATGGGTAGGCCCTGAGACATGCTGTTTCACCCCAACAGAGGCTAGTATGTCTAAGAAGGCCAGTGTTAAAGCATCTTTTTCATTACCTATATGAATATTAAAATCACCAACAATTATAACTTTTTATCTGTGGCCAGAACTATTTCAGATAAGAAATCAGCAAATTCTTTTGTATAGTCGGTATGGTGCCCTGGAGGCCGATATACAGTTGCCAGTACAAATTTGGATTGAAATCTATTGTTTAAATTGCACACTGAAATATACAACACTATTACTTCAAATGAATTATATTTGAAGTCAGATCGCTGAGTAACAATAAAAATATTACTGTATATTATGCCCACGCCTTCACCACTGCCTTTAGGACGCGGCTCATGTCTATAATGATATCCTTCAGGTGAAGACTCATTTAGGGGCATGTAATCATCTGGTTTTATCCAGGTTTCTGTTAGACAGAGTGCATCTAGCTTTAGATTAGTTATCAAATCATTAATAAAAAGAATTTTAGATGACAGTGATCTAATGTTCAATAATGCGAGTTTTATCTTTTGATTTTATTTTTTATTTGTTGAACATCAATTAGATTGTTACCTTTAAATGGATTTTGGAGTTTTTTTACATTTAGAGGTTCGGGGAACAGACACAGTCTCTATGTTTGTATACCTAGGTGGCTCTATGTGCTACAGATTATTTGAGTTGGGTAAACTGTGGAGACTAGCAGACGGTTGGTTAAGCCAATCTGTCTGCTCCCTGACCTGGGCCCCAGTTAGTCAAACGCCAGCACTAAGACTATATGCCAGATTACTAGAGAGGAGAGCTGCTCCAGCCCGAGTGGGATGAAGACCATCTCTCTTCAACAGGTCAGGTCTACCCCAAAAACTTGGCCAATTATCTACAAAACCTATGTTATTCAGTGGGCACCCCTTTGACATCCAGCCATTGAGTGATGAGAGTCTGCTGTGAAACTCGTCACCACGATAAGCGGGCAGGGGACCAGAGCATATTATGGTGTCTGACATCATCTTTGCAAGATCACACACCTCTTTAATATTACTTTTAGTGATCTCCGACTGACGTAGTCGAACATCATTAGCACCGACGTGGATAACGATCTTACTGAACTTACGTTTAGATTTAGCCAGTAATTTTAAATTTTACATGATGTCAGGTGCTCTGGCTCCCGGCAGACATTTGACTATGGTGGCTGGTGTCTCTATTTGTACGTTCCGTACTATGGAGTCGCCAATCACAAGGGCACTTTCATCAGGTTTCTCAGTGGGTGCATCACTGAGGGGGCTAAACCTGTTTGATGTGGGAATGGACAGACAGTGTTTTTCCCAATTCTAGTTTCTCTTACAGTGACCCAGCCATCTTTCTGCAAAGACGCAACAACCGGAGCCGAACAATGTGAATGAATTGCTAGACTGGTCACATCCAAATCCTTATCTAGAGACCTAGGACTCTTAGGCCCAATCCCAATTCTACCCCTTAGGCCTTCCCCTAAACCCTACCCCTCGTTTTGCGCGTTCACATCAAGGGGTAGGGGTGTCCCAATTCTCTTTAGCTTGAAGGGGTAGGGCTAACGGCAAGCGGTATACACCCCTTTGAACGAAGATTTTTCAGGACCACTTAAAATGGAGGGGTAAGAAATTTTCCCAGAATGCACCTGCCTCAGCGGCAGGATAGCTGAACCCGGAAGTAAGGGGATCCACAAATTAGTATTTTTTTGTCATTGTTACGAATTTTTATGACAAAAAAACACATTTTAATATATTCATAACCGCGTTCGTCTTTTACCGCCATGCTTTAAAAAAAAAAAAAAAAAAACGCTAAATTTCGCGATCTATAATCCTAACTCCAGTACAGCAGTCCTATAGTCCCAGTGCTATAATGTTAATGTTGTTTTTGTGTGTTTACATAGATGACTATGGCCACGGAGTAAATGCGCAGTACAGTTCCGATCTTTTTGCCACATTAGATTGTTATGATGACATAAAATAAGCCTTCAGTGATTTCCTGAAGATAAGCACCAAAAAAATAACACAACTGGAATAACTACAGCAGTCGTGATCGTATGAGCAGTCGTGATCTCATATGAAGCAAGAGATCGGGATGACATATGTTGACGTGTGCAGGTGTTGAAGTGCTGTCCCAATTCTTAGGGGAAAGTTTTGAAGCCCTTCTCCTTAACCCTCAGTTGTAAGGGCCAAGGAGAAGGGGAAGGGCCAAGGGGTAGGGGTACAAAAATAGAATTGGGATTGGGCCTTACTATCCTCAATTAAAGTGTGGATGTGTCTCTCTAATTTTGAGATATTCTCTGTAAGCAGTAAAACTACAACTTTCGTAAGAGGAAAAATAGGCGCAAATCAGCAAACAAACTGGAAATGAGAGCAATAAAAGCAAGCCGGAGTCTAAGTCCAACTGTGAGCTGTTTACTTGTGAACTGCTTTGCTGTGACCATGGAAGAGATTTAAAATTAAAGAGCTAGTATTTAACTTGATTGACAGAGTTTTATAGGCTTGATAAGGAATTGTAAACAGTTATATAAGGCAGAGAAAACAGGCCAGAGATGAGCTAAAGAGTACCTACAGCTGGATTGTTAAAATGTTAACTGCGATGCTCACACAGTGAGCTCACGGTGGCAGTACTAATATTTATGGAGTGAGTATTTAAAATGATCGGAGTTTGATCGTGACGTCTAGTAATCAATTTTTTTTTTTTAAACTGAACTTCGCAACACACGAGCTGAGCTAGAGCTACACTCAGCTAGAGAGCTACAAACACAGCTACACTCGGCTAGAGCAACAGGAAGGAGAGGAGGAATTCTGATACAGCAAGGCGAAGCAGATGCTTTACAAAAGTTGCGTGTAGGGAGGAAACACGTCAAACTTAATGAAACATTTGAGGGCGCTTGGAATCAACTTAGAGAGGAATGGGCTGTCTTTGACAGCTTGCGACATCATCTGGCACTTTCACTGAGTACATTTACACGGATCCATATTATCCTTTATCCATATTCCTTTGCTCATTAAACACACGCAGGGCCGGAGCAAGCTGAACTGGTGCTCTAGGCGAACGGTGATCACGTCACCCTCAACCCGAAAGTGAAAAAAAAAAGTGATCGGTTCGCGGATGAACGTGAGGACCGGGAGGGAGGGGGTAGGTTTCGCGGATTAAAGTGAGGACCAGGGGGTTCGCTCACTATTCTGCCGCCCTTCTCGGCCGCCTAGGTCTCCTCTATGGACGATATATACACAGTACAAAGCATCTTTCCTTATTTTTCCTTTTTCACAACTACTTTATTCATATCTCACCTTTACATCTCTAAGAACATACAAGCTAGCACCATCAGAAGCTACTTGAGCAGGATTCAATTACAACTTAGGGCATCCCAAGAGCCCAGTCCCTCCTCCCCACTTTTCACTGATGACACCAATCGTCCAGTAACCCGATTTTGGTTCCAGAAACACCTCAAAGAAATACTACGCATATCAGGCTTCCCTCCCGATTCATTCTCCAGCCATACCTGCAGAATCGGAGCCGCTACAACAGCAGCCCACAACAGGCTCTCTCAAAACTAAATCCAAGCCCTCGGTCGCTGGTCCTCAGACGCCTTCAATACCTATGTCCGATTCAGCCGACTCCATCTCAAAAAAGCGCAGCTGTCACTAGCCAGACGACACCCTCCATCCTGAACACAAGGACGTGCCCTTCTTCTCTCCCCACCCCTCCCCCCTCTTTCTCTATTTTCCGCCTTGACTTCTTTCCGCGTTGTTTCTCCACACCTCCTTTCATATCCTTCTAGCATCAAGTTCCTCCGCATCCCCTTTTCTTCCTTTCAAGCTTCGAATGCTTCCGCTTTGTCCTCCATCCCCGCCCTCTTCCAACTACCCCACCTCCCCCAGGAGTCTCGACCAACCCCACCCTTCCCAGACTCCCGTAGAAGTCCAACACTACAACCCTATGCCCTCGGAATTGCCCCAGAGCTCTGACTTCCCCAGAGTCAACATTGCCCCATGCTCCTTTGCCCCGGCCAATATACATCTTTTCTAGTGTCGAGTTCCTCCCCACCTTCTGTTCTCACCTCTGAGTTTCTCCGCATCTCCTTCTCTTCCTTCCAGCATCGAATGCTTCTGCTCTTTCCTCCCCCCCCCCCCCCCCACTCCTCCAGCTTCTCTCCCCTTTCAATATATATCTCTCTCTTTACTTTTCCTAGTGTTGAGTTTCTCCGCATCTTCTCCCCTTCTAGCGTCGAATGCTTCCACTCTTTTCTCGCTTTTTTCTCCCACCGTCCAAAACCATACAACATAAGTAAATCGACTACTTTTCAATAGCATCTTAGGGCAACCTAGTCAGATATATCTCAGCATGTTCACAAGCGGAGGGAGCTCTCGAGACGCACCTGAGCTCAAACTCTCCTCGCACTTCAAAATGGAGGGAGCCCCGGGCTCAAGGATATTCTGAACTCAGGGCTTTCTCCCGGGACAGCATGCCAAATCTGCTTCATTATCAATCATCAGCTGAGTGTGAACTCTTGAAACAGTTGTCAGAGTGTTCATAGCTGCTCGTTGGACAGAGCGGTATGCATCCTTTATTGTGGTCTAGCAGTGATCCAATATGTTACTCTCTTTTGTGGGACATGTAACATTTTGTGTATATTTTGGCAGTCCACGGGATAGTTTTGCTTTGTTAAAGTCCCCAAAAAATCATTAAAACAGAGTCTGGCTGCTGTCACTCTTCCTCTGTGATCTGATCAGCTAGTTTCTGTATCACCAGGCACGCATGCGCGTGCGAAGGAATGTAAATACTGACGAGGACGAACGACCAAAACTCACGCGGCAAGTAGAAAAGCTTACAGGTCATAAACAGTGCTTCTAGATCTGGACAGCACATCTTCTTTAAAACTGTTACATCTGTACACCACCTTTCATTGATGTAAAAGCACTGATAGCCCAGTAGGTGAAGCGTGTTGTCCAGTATGGTGTCGTTCAGCCAGGTTTCCGTGAAACATAGAGCAGCTGAATGAAAAAAAAAATCCTTGTTTGTTTGAGAGAGCAGAATGAGTTCATCTATTTTGTTGGGTAGAGAGCGGAGATTTGCCAGATGGATGCTAGGCAACGCGGTTCAAAATCCACGCTGTCCCTCGTCTGCATGTCTGAAAGCACCGCGGCTCCACCGACTACAATGTCCAACAAAGCATTACATAAGTCCAATTCTGGAAAAATATTTGGTGGTGTATGCTTCCGAATGTCTAACAATTCGTCTCTGGTGAAACTAATTGTAGGAATGTGACTCAAGACAGGACAGGACAAACTAAAAACAGTTGCAGAGTACGGCCATTGTCGTCAGTGCCATTTTGATTTACAGTTGAATTTAAAACAATTTAATAGTTACAAAACTATAATTATTCAACAAATTATTATTTTTTAAATAACTAGAAAGAAATATTTGAACCTAATGATCGAAAATTCCTGACCATTATCACCAATAAAGCCTAGAAAAACAGAGCATCAGTATACTGTAAACCAATAGGTTCAAATATTCCTGTCTAGTTATCAAAGAAATTATTTGTTCCTTAATTATAGATTTGTATATATTTAATTGTAATATATACATCAGTGTTAAACCTATGAAACCTATGCTGGAAAAACATAATTATTGTGTACCTGGATCTCCACTTTTGCCATGTCCTTTTCAGGCTTTAACATCTCATCTCTCAGGTTTTTCCAAACCTTTTAACAAAAGCTTTCCTCCTTTTCCCCTGCTGTTGCAATTTCTAGCCAAGAATTATTGATCACCTTGTTATCTCTGTGATCACTGATAATAAAGATGTCTGTAGAGGCATACCTGTTTCGGACAAAATCTCTTTACGCAGAACGCAGCGCCGCGCACACTGTTCGCACGAGTCTCAAAAAAATCCATGCGCTCCACCAGTTGAAATCATGTCGCGCCCACCCAAAGCGAACATCCGCAAACTCCGCGATGACATCACATTTGCTGTGCACACTCAAGCGAACTAGCGGATGCGTTGATTATAAACCTGTCTGTCAGACTAATGTGATGTGGACCAACAGATGTCACTAAGAAAAATGCACACAAACAAATGTGACGTGGACTGTTTGTGTGTGTGTGTGTGTGTATGTGTGTTAGTGACATCTGTCTGTGAAACTAATGTGATGTGTAGTGAATATTCAACAACACTGAACTGAACTGAACTCAGCTATATACTAGCTAATAATGTACTAGCTAATAACTTAACTGACATTTTCAATTTACTATAACCTTCTATGTGAAGCTGCTTTGACACAATCCACATTGTAAAAGCGCTATACAAATAAAGGTGAATTGAATTGAATTGAATTGAATGTGGACTGTGTTTGTGTGTGTTAGTGACATCTGTCTGTCAGACTAATGTGATGTGGACTGTCTGTGTTTGTAGATTGTCTGGCTGTATGGTGACAGAGGAAGGCTGTGGTTTTCTGTCTTCAGCTCTGAGTTCAAACCCCTCACACCTGAGAGAACTGGATCTGAGCTACAATCATCCAGGCGATTCAGGAGTCAAGCTGCTCTCTGAAAAACTGGAGGATCCAAACTACACACTGGACAAACTCAAGTATGTGGAGGAGCATATACATGTTTCTGTTTGGGTGATTTCTCTTTAGTGGCAGATAGCAGCCGGCAGCTAGCGCTCTGCAACTCTCACATGGTCGCCCACTAAAGCTAAGCAGGGCTGCGACCGGTCAGTACCTGGATGGGAGACCACATGGGAAAGCTAGACTGCTGCCGGAAGTGGTGTTAGTGAGGCCAACAGGGGGCGCTTAACCTGTGGTCTGTGTGAGTCCTAACACCCCAGTATAGTGAAGGGGATTCTATAGTGCTCAGTGAGTGGCGTCTTTCGGATGAGACGTTAAACCGAGGTCATTAATAACCCCAGGATGTTCTTTGTAAAAGAGTAGGGGTTTAACTCTGGTTAGTGTCATTTCCACTTTAATGAAAACCTATTAAACTCCATTAATGAGACCATTTAGCAGAACACTGCATGTTTTACTACAGCTTTTAAAACTAGGGTGCCGCCATTTTGGTATATCACTGTGTCTGGCATCTCAGGGTTTCTTCTGCTCCTTTACAGTGGAAGTAAAGGATTGGAAAACCTAATTTAACCCAGTGTGTGAAGTTGTGGACGTGGAGCTGGTGCAAATACAAGCATATATATTTATATTTTTATTTATATTTTTGGTCCCACTTTATATTAAGTGTCACTTATACCTGTGAACTTGCATGTTAATTAGATGTGTACGTAGTATGTAACTACAGTGTATGTACACACTGGTACATAGTATTTACTTGTGTAAAACTGGTGTAACTACACTCATGTAACAACCCACTGAACAGTATGTGTAAGTACAAATGTGTAACAGGACATTGGTAACAACACTAGGAAAGTACACAACTGTAACGAGAATTATGTAAGTGCATCGTGTAACAACAATATGTACTTGCAGATGTTTTCCCACTTTCACACTTGTTTTCAGATCATGTACTTGTGAACACTGTGGATTTACCATGCAAGTACACTGGTATCACAAGGTGAAACTTTCTAATGCAGCTTTAGTTCTGCCATACAGTGTTCAAGGCAAGGCAAGTTTATTTATATAGCACATTTCATACACAGTGGCTATTCAAAGTGCTTTACATAAACAGAAATAAAATAGAAGTATAAGAAAATAAAAACAAATAATAAAAAACATAAAAACAGATTAAAATCAGTTAAAACAAGTTATAAAAGAATGAAAAAGAAAAGAAAGACACAATAGTGAAATCTGTCGGACGTAGCACAATGCTCATTCAGTAAAGGCACAGCCAAACAGATGCGTTTTAAGTCTTGATTTGAATGTGCTCAATGTTGGAGCACATCTGATCATTTCTGGAAGCTGATTCCAGCAGCGAGGGGCATAATAGCTGAAAGCAGATTCACCCGGCTTTGACTGAACTCTTGGAATTTCTAGTTTATGTGATCCTAATGATCTGAGCGATCTATTAGGTTTGTATTCAGTGAGCATATCTGTAATGTATTGAGGTCCTAGGCAAGGGGTGCTCAACCTTGTTTCTGGAGAGCCACCCTCCTGCAGATTTCAGTTGCAACCCTGATCAAACACACCTGAACCAATTAATTAGGACCTGAACAGCACTTGATAATTACAGGCAAGTGTGTTTGATATGGGTTGCAACTGAAATCTGCAGGAGGGTGGCTCTCCAGGAACAGGGTTGAGCACCCCTGTCGATGACGCTGCCAGAGTAGACACCGCTACCAGAGCCGTGTGACTTCCCAGAGCCATGTGAACCCTCAGTGCCTCCTAAATCCAGGCCCCCTGATCCACTGAGGTTTTATGAACTGCCAGTACTCCCTGAACCCAGGCCTCCTGACCCACTGGGGTTAAATGAACTGCTAGTGCTCCTTGAACAAAAGCCTCCTGACCCACTGGGGTTAAATGAACTGTCAGTGCATCCTGAACCAAAGCCTCCTGACCCACTGGAGCTTAATGAACTGCCAGAGCTCCTTGAACCAAAGCCTCCAGACATACCACAGCTCCACGCTCCAGGTACACCTGGAACTACATGAACTACAAATCTGCTTGTATACGGACTACAGATCCAGTCATGCAACACACACAAACACCTGCTCCAAGTCACCATCTGATTAGACTTTCACAGCTGAAGCTGCCGCTGGACTGATTACACACTACATAAACGGCACATACACACATCCTCGTTGCTGAGTATTGTTTACTGTAAGTGACTTTACAACACATTTCCTTTGTTCCTGTATTTCCATGTTTCGATCCTAGCCTTGCTATTTGTTTATCCTTGCCTGCTACCAGCCTTTTTGACCCTCCGCCTGTTTAACGACTACGATTTTGCTTAGCTGTAAATATCTGTTTGCCCCCGTTGACCACTGCTGTACTGACTTTATATTAAATCTGCGATTGGATCCTCACCGCCGTTGTCAGTGTCACTCCCTTCAACGTTAAACTGGGAGTCTGTATATGTTGATCAAAGTGAGACATAACATAGGTTGTATATCTGGGAGCATAACATGAAGTGCCCGTACTTCAATAGAGTTAAACATGAGTGAGTTTCTCTGATTAACATTAAGAATATCACTAAAGATTGATGCGACTCCACCACCAGCAGCAGTTTGACGAGCATCATGCTTCTATAAGACTCCTGGAGGAGTCGCTTAATTTAGACTAATATAGTCTTCTGTTTCAGCCAGGTTTCAGTCAGACAGAGTGCATTAAGATTGTTATCTGTTATAATGTCATTTATGATAAATGCTTTAGCTGTGAGTGACCTGATGTTCAGGAGACCTAGCTTTACACAATGTCTATTTTCATTTTTTAGCATTTTTTTCTGGTCTGATTCTTAACAGATGTTTTCTAGAGCACACAGTACGCTTATTTCTTGGTCTAATAATACCAGGAACAGACACAGACTCTATGGGATTAGCCGGACATGCATTATTGTGATTTAAGTGGGACGGACAAGAGTCTATATGTCTAAAATGTGGATTTTGTGAATTTTCACCTACTAGTCAGACAGAACGAAGCATCCTGGAGATGTTGTCTGACAGGAGATCAGCTCCAGCTCTGCTGGGGTGCAGCTCATCAGCAGGGAAGAGCCTAGGACGCTCCCAGTTATTGTCAAAGAGCAGCTTCTGTTCTTCACAACATGTTAATAGCCGTTCATTCAGAGAGAAGAGTCTACTGAACCGTTCATTTTCCTCAGCGTTAAGTAGGAAGCAGTCCAGAAACCATGACCTGCATCAGACTCGATCAGGCTCCTGAAGTCCCAGCGTGCAACATACACTAATAGAGCTATTAATTCAGTTATTAAAACATGAATATAATACATTAGTCTGCTAATCAAGCTTTTAACAGCCAGCTAATGTAACAGGGTTCCCGCGGGTCCTTAAAAAGTCTTAAGTCTTAAATTAAAATCCTGGAAATTAAGGTCTTAAATTGTCTTAAATTTAGCGTAAAGTTGCTGTAGGTATTAAATTTTTAGCCGGTGTGTTTAATGACGATAGGAAAGCACAGTCATTGGAAAGCACAGTGGTCTAATAGTTGATCAATTTAGTATGTGTGAAACAGGAGTGAAATAACAGTCTCCGTGATTTATGAGCTTATTACGGTAGGTCGCTACAGATGCTGACGTCGGTCTGCACATGCGTGCTGCCATTACAAGTGCAGTTGTCGAGGTGAGGTGACCATGGGGCTTAAAGCCGTCGAGTCGCTCATGAAAGGAGAAAAGCACCTGTGGTACGTTCCAGCAGCTAATCATAGCAGGTCCAGTTTAATCCTTGCATTGTTTGCAGCTCGACCTAAGATCAGTTACTAGTTCGTGTTCATGTTACTAGTTCAGACGCGACGCCACCTCACAGTCGGCTATGTCACTTCAGGTACTGTGAGTTCTCCATACCAGGGGTTTTCAAACTTTTAGGACCTCCCCCCAACATACATACATACATACATACATACACACATACATACACACACACAGAGAATACAGCAGGGACCAAGATGGCAGAACTTATCACTAAATAGAATTCCAATAGAAAAAGATAAAAAGGAAAAGAGAAGGGAGTTGGTGGACCTAGACAATGTAATTGAGAAGATGACAAGAGAGATGCCACATGTCTTGAGGAGAATTTGGCATGTTACAAAGCAAAGGGTTTCTCTAATTAAAACTCATGTAATACCATTTGTGTTTTCTAACAGTTATGTAGATTATTTGTCAACATTTTGGCTTGTGAAAGGCTGTTTTGAGGACTTTCATTATTGAGCTTATTTTCAGTATTCTATTCTCTATGGTTCCTTCATACAAGGCATTGTGTTGTTTAGTGTAGTCCAACTTATCTATGTTATGTTGGCTCTGTTCTACATCACAAAGGAACAAAAAAAAAAAAGAATAAGGTCTCAAAGAAAAGTGTTTTTGCTTTTTTTTTTTTACTTACCAAGTTTACGCATTGCACATAATTGATACCAAATGAAAAACTTTAAAGTTTTGATTTACATTGTAGGAGGCAATAAATTGAAAAACCTTCATTCGTTCATTTTCTTTTCGCTTAGTCCCTTTATTAATCCGGGGTCGCCACAGCGGAACGAAGCGCCAACTTATCCAGCACCTGTTCCACGCAGCGGATGCCCTTCCCAGTGGCGCAAAAAAGGGGGGAATGCAATATATGCAGCGCGTAGGGGCGCCACACATAGGGGGCGCTATTGTGCCAAAACTATTTTTTAAATTATCTTTATTAAAAGTTTCAAATAATAAAAATAAATTAATATTTTTGGTTAAAAATGTTTATCCTACATTTTATATGAATATAATATTCATATAAATAACATTATCGCCACCCAGATTTCGTATGGGCCTACTGAATATATTTCAGACAAGATAGAAAATAATATTTGGATTAAAAAATTCCCCTATATAAATTTTATATTATAACTATTGTTAACCCTGTTAAAACTGACACATAAACAAATAGTCAGAATAGTCACATTTTTTGGAACTGAGATGTTTATTAATCCTTTTATCAAGATCCATTTTTTTATACCATATACATGTTTTTATAAATTTATTATGAATCTTATTGATACATAAGGCCTTTTGGTAACTTTTTTTGCTTAAAACTAATTCAAGCAAATCTTGAACCCGCATACCCCTCAGTAAATGTGCTGTTGTGCCCCTGGCCCTTCCAGCTGCAACCCATCCCTGTGAAACATCCATACACACTCATTCACACTCATACACTACGGACAATTTAGCTTTCCCAATTCACCTATACCACATATCTTTGGACTTGTGGGGGACACTGGAGCACCCGGAGAAAACCCATGCGACCACGGGGAGAACATGCAAACTCCACACAGAAATGCCAACAGACCCAGCCCAAGGCTCGAACTAGCGACCTTCTTGCTGTGAGGCGAACGTGCTACTCACTACGCCACCGTGGCGCCCAATTGAATAACCTATTCTAAAGAAATTATGAAATTTTTGGGTCTTAAATTGTATTTGTTGAGGTCTTAAAAAGGTCTTAAAAAGCATTATATTTTACTTTTAAAATGGTGCAAGAACCCTGTGTAAACATGCATGAAGTAAAGAAGTGTACAGAATTAGTGATGTTTGATGTATTTCATCCTGACTGCAGCTGCTGGAAATAAAGTGTGTTTAGTGTTTGTTCACTGACTGACTGTGAATCTGTGTTTGTTTACAGTCTGGACCATGGAGGAGAGAAGTATATTACAGCAGGACTGCGCAAATGTAAGACTGCACACACACACACACACACACACACACATATCTGTAGTGAGTGTTGTGGTCTTATAAATGTGTCTTCTTGTGTTCAGATGCCTGTTTCCTCACTCTGGATCCAAACACGGCACATACTGAGCTCATTCTGTCTAAGAAGAAAAGAAGGGCGACCCGTGTGTCGGAGATTCAGCCATATCCTTATCATCCAGACAGATTTGACCATCCTCAGGTGTTGTGCAGAGAGAGTGTGTGTGGACGCTGTTACTGGGAAACTGAGTGGAGTGGAAATGATGTGGATATAGCAGTGTCATATAAGAGCATCAGGAGGAAGAGAGGGGGTAAAGAGAATGTGTTTGGAGAAAATGCTCAGTCCTGGAATTTGATCTGCGCTCCCTCCAGTTTCTCATTCAGACACAATTACTCACAGACTGTTCTCCCAGTGAAGCCGCTCAGCAGGAGAATAGGAGTGTTTGTGGATCACAGTGCAGGAACTCTGATCTTCTACAACATCTATAGAGACACAATGAGCCTCATCCACGCAGTCCAGACCACATTCACTGAGCCGCTCTGGGCTGGGTTTTGGGCCCAGTATGAATCATCAGTGAAACTGTGCTGAAGACTGAGGAGAGATTTACCCATAATCCTCTGCAGGAGCAGTCAGTAGCTCTGAATTGATATGGAGTCTCTTCTTCTTCTGCAGGGTCCTCAGGCCTCACACCCTCACCATGATACACATTTCAACCAGTTCTCAAGCTCAGCCTGTGTTTCTCACTGTGAGATGTCATAATTCTGTGTGTTCATGTTATATGTATGCTGTATGTGTCACCAGCTCAGTATTCAAAGCTTTTTCATAGTATTTTATACTCCTAAAACTGTAGATATGTGATGATTAGCTGGCAGCTAGCTCTCTGCAACTCTCAAATGGTCACCCACTAACGCTAAGCAGGGCTGCGTCCGGTCAGTACCTGGATGGGAGACCACATGGGAAAGCTAGGCTGCTGCCGGAAGTGCTGTTAGTGAGGCCAGCACGGGGCGCTCAACCTGCGGTCTGTATGGGTCCTAACAGCCCAGTATAGTGAAGGGGACTCTATACTGTTCAGTGAGCACCGTCATTCGGAGAGGTTAAACCGATGTCCTGACTCTCTGTGCTCATTAATAACCCCAGGATGTTCTTGGAAAAACAGGTGGGGTTTAACCTGGCCTCTGTCCATCATGGCCTCCTCACCATCCCCATATCATAATTGGCTTCATCACTCTGTCTCCTCTCCACCAATCAGCTGGTGGTCTGCGGTCTGGCGCAATATGGCTGCCGTCGCGTCATCTAGGTGAATGCTGCACACTGGGGGTGGATGAGGAGATCCCCCCCATTGTGTAAAGTGCTTTGAGTGTCTAGAAAAGAGCTGTAGAAATGAAGAAATATTATTATTATTATTATTAAATCATGAATGCACCTCAGATTATATTCAGTACAGGAGGAGTTTGGCTGACACTGTTCAATATCAGCACTTACACTGGATCGTTTTTCTTATGCTGTGTTCACACTAGATGCGGCAAGCGCGGAGAAATTGCGCGTAAATAGACACATGAACATTTGAGTTTACTCGCTTCATTTGCGCGTACAAAACCGCTTAATTCGCGCGTCGAATTGACTTGAGAACAGAGGCAGATTCGCGTGATGGGCAGGGCTTCTGACTATGGCTCGGTGATTGTAGCTTTATTGCTAAATGCCTAACGGGTTTTACAGAGAGAATAACAGTGTTTTTGTGCTTTGTGAAGGCTGAAAAACAGCTTTGATTCGTCTGGAGCCATATCTGAGTCCACTAGATTATTTCAGAGGTGCACCCACCTCTGTGAGCTCATAAACTTCTCCAGAAGTGAAGTTTATTTCTAAACTAATTTCGAGAGGATCACGTGCAGATGATTGCTCGCAGCTGGTCCCGCATTATTCAATTTATGATTCACCAATCAGATGAGTTCTAAGCCACTATATATACCCTGGGTGGCACGGTGGCCCAGTGGTTAGCACTGTTGCCTCACAGCAAGAACGTCACTGGTTCTAGTCCTTACCAAGCCAGCTGATGATTCTGTGTGGAGTTTACACGCAATCACTATCTGTTCATTAGCTACCCGCAGGGGAGTTCTCGAGATCTACCTGAGCTCAATCTCTCGCCTTGCGAACGGGAGGAAGCCCTGGGCTCGAGGATCTTATGAGCTCAGGGCTCTCTCTCAGGACAGCTTGCCAAACAAGCTGTATAATCAATCATCAGCTAAGTGTGAACTCTTGAAACTGTACCTGGATGATGGAGGCTTTCAGCTGTGCTTCTGACTGAGCCAAGCCCAGTTTAATGAACTGTTGTTGATGTATGCAGGAGGATTTTCCCCTGGGACACCAACAACAGGCACTACGTTATAATCACACCCCCACAAGAGCAAGCTCCTGATTGGTTAATGCGGCGCAAATGTCCGCTGAAGTTTAGATTTTCAAACTGGAGCGTTTCGCGTGAATTGCGCATCAAACGCGCAAAACGATCAATTCGCACTGCGCCTTTCGCGCAATTTGCGTCATTTGCGCCTTTGCATTGACTTAACATGTAAATCACTCGCACTTGACGTGTCTTCCAGGTCTGGTGTGAACACAGCATTAAACATTCATGCGCATTTTTAATAAAGTTCTTCATGAATATTAATCAGTTATACGCAGCCTTATGATGGTTTTGTATTTTTTAGTTATTCACATGTAGAGTTTTGCTGTTCTCTTTAGAAAAAGAATTTATTCTCTAAGAAAAAGAATTGTGCTTTACAAGTGAATCCATCATAACTGAGGTCATCTACATAATACTGGATAATACTCAGAGGTTAGCACTGTTGCCTCACAGTAAGAAGGTCGCTGGTTCGAGTCTCGGCTGGGTCAGTTGGTGTTTCTGTGTGGAGTTTGCATGTTCTCCCCGTGTTGGTGTGGGTTTCCTCCGGGTGCTCCGGTTCCCCTCAGTCCAAAGACATGCACTTTTGTTTAGTTTGTTTGATCATTTAATAATCAGATCAGCACTAGTAAAGTTTAATTCCCCCAGTTCCAGCCGTGCTCCAGCAGCCCTCTGCCTCTGATTCTTCAACATTAGAGCATCATTCACTCTGTAAGAGTTTCCCCCTCCACTAACCCAAGATAGTCTGTTTATTTCCTCCTGATTCTCAGTGTGTTATTCTGTTATTAACTGCTTTATTTGTACCTGTGACAGGAAAACTCTTTTACAATAAAGTTGTGCAGAATATTCTCAGTACTGTGTGTTTGACTGCTCAGCTGTAGTTGGTGATCAGTGCTGTGAATGTGAAGTAGAGTCAGTGGCCGTGCAATTTACTTCTGTTAGGAGGTTGAAATTGGGGGGCGCGCAACTGGAGCTGGATAGCTTAACTTCTCGATTTTAGGTGAAAAGTTAAAATCTGTTGGAGACGTCCGACAGATTAATAGGAACCGAAAAAGTCCAAAGAGAGGGGTAGCGGCCAGTATGGGGAAATCCCAAAGTAAAGTGAGAAAATATAATAATGATAATAATCAACAATAATCAACAATAATCAACGATAATAATATAAGTAGGATTTCACTATTTACACAAGCCAAGTAGCAAGACCATATAGCTGAGGCAGTAACTTAGAAACACATAAAACTCCGACAAGAACTACTCTACGTACAACAGACAAACATACAGATACACACACACAGTTCCGAGTTGAGAATGACTGAGGATGAGCGACAAAGAGTCCCAAACGTCTAGCACTTGCTTAAGTTTAGTATTGCAACCTGAGAAAACCACCAAGCAGAGAAACTGACTACGGTCAGACACTTCAACTTAATTACCAGCTTCAGTATGTAATTAAAAATTGGTCTGTGTTTACTTGCGGTTTGATGACCAGTTTCACTCGTCCTCTGGTTGAGGGAAACCCCGGCGAAGTCGATTGGTTGCAACGCGTTGACGTGGTTGGGAATGTCCTTTGAAGAGGGGTTTCCTTCTTCGCATGCAACGTTGTCCCGGTGACGGAGAGGGTGACGTCAGCGCGCGGGAAGTTCGTCAAAAGGGAATTCCTCCTGAGAAAGGCTCTTTGGCAGGGTTATGAGACAGAGTCCGGAAACGTTGAATGACTGATCCTACTGTTGGATGACGCGGCTTCTGATGGTTGTAGGGCACAGCTATACGAGCAGTAAGGTCAGACTGTTCATGCGAGCCGCGATGTACACAGAAGCAGTGTGAGCTCCTGTGAACGTGGTCGCGTGGCCGTGGATGTTACAGCGGACAGACGCGGGCTGCTGGGTGAGCCTTCCGAGATTGATGTCCTGCCGGCTTGTTGTTAAGACGTGGGAGCGTGCAACGCAAGTTCGTGCGTAGACCCCCTTGTGAAGCATAGCGAAAGCTAATACGGAAACCCAAGCAAAAGCCAATGCGAAAGCCCATGAAATCTTACAGTTTCAGGGTTTTATAGTGGGCGGAATTTAGACAAACGCACTTGGCGAGTGTCCAATGGCCGTGGTTACTAAGCTGTATCCACGCCCATCTTCTCCCTGTATGTCCACGCCCAGGGAGGCGTCATGGCTGGGGCTAATATCTTATTCACGTTATCAAACTTCAATAAAGCTTCATAACCAAGTATTATTTGCAGATACAGTTTCATCATTTGATCCAATGTTCTCTGGAGCTTTATAGCTTCAGTTTGAGACCAAACATTATAGCCCTTATCAAATACAGTTAATTACGTGCTTTACACACGCTACAACACTTCATTTCTAGACACAATTATAGTGAATACACATGCTTACATGCATAGCAAAACATACACAACTATCAGCAATAAAACATCAAAGCAAAACACTCTTTTAAACGCGAAATGTGTGAAAAATCGCGGGCCTTTTGTCTAAAGGCAATCACGGGTTCTCTTATCCGGGCCGGAAAAAGGGCGAGAGACCGTTTCCCCGGAGAGGAACAAACGCTTCCTTATCATGTTGGGTGTAGAACTCAATTTTCATAGTCATGGGAAAAGCAGATGGCCAAAGAGGCACAGATAGGCCATTAATTAGTAACTAGGTTTAGAACATGTCCTTTGTTTTATAAAGGGGAACGACGCATGTGTATTGGAATTAGCTTCAGGCAAATCCTAATTACGAAGGAGACGGAGTGGGCTCCATGAGGCTTGTTTATGCCGATTATGGATTCAGCGTAAAACGTGGCTCATTCACTACACATAGAATTCAATTTAAACTAATATAAAACTATGGTATACATAACATTATGGGAATAATTCATCAATATATGTAAATTCATTACAAGTAAATTGTTTTGCATTTTGTGATTTAATTTATTAATAAAAATCTATTTTCCATTCATATATTGGCAAAAATATTTGAATTCTAAGACTATTCCATTGATATGTTTCATCATTAAGGATTTCTTCGAAATTGGTAACGCTTTCTTTTACGACCCGCAAAGTACCCTGTAAGTACAGTGAAATAACGGTGTACTTTTCTGTACGTATAGTATAA
>CAIGQQ010028320.1:166255-178004 GCA_903798035.1 Danio albolineatus | reverse complement strand
GTGTGTGTGTGTGTGTGTGTGTGTGTGTGTGTGTGTGTGTGTGTGTGAGAGTGTGTGTGTGTGTCTGTGTGTGTGAGAGAGTGTGTGTGTGTGTGTGTGTGTGAGAGAGAGAGAGAGTGTGTGAAAAAGAGAGAGGAATTGTGTGTGTGTGTGAGAGAGAGAGAGAGAGAGGGGGGGAGTGTGTGTGTGTGTGTGTGTAAGAGTGTGTGTGTGTGTGTGTGTGTGTAAGAGAGAGAGAGAGAGAGACAATGTGTGTGTGTGAGGGAGAGTGTGTGTAAGTATGCGTGTGTGTGTGCGTGTGTGTGTGAGGGAGAGTGAATGTGAGTGTGTGTGTGTGTGTAGTCCTACATTTGCGTGGTCCTGCTGTAATCCTCGTCTCTCCTCCATGATCCAGACTGTAAACACACACAGATGGAGAAAATGAGCTGTTTAGTTTCACCTTCAGATAATAAGCTAAAGCTAGCACTGAGCTGCTCAGCTACACGCTCCAAACTCTTCAGCTAAAACACACAACACTTGTTGGTTACATGCGGGATGCACAATGAATCTAACACAGTGCATTGTTTTCTTCTGATGTTGGTGAAGCGAGCGCAGATACTGCTCATGTTGATGGAGACACCCTGCTGTAACATTCATTTATTACAGTGATCACACTTAGCTTCGCCATCGTTCTTCACCACATGCAGCCTCTGAGCACACGTTGCAGTCCGTCTCTAAATTATCCTCAGATTATTAAAGCTGCTCACCAGCGCAGTGTGAAAAAAACACACATGTGCACAGGAATCCAGAAGAGGAATCCAGATGTTCATTTCATAACAAGAGTCTGAACATTAATCTCAGTGTCTGATCCAGAATCTGAATCCATGTTAAATCCCCAACCCTATTCCTGACCTGATATTGTAGGATTCTTCAGCAGAAGTGTATGAAGAAGTTTCTCTGCTCAGCTCAAATGCTGAAACTGTACAGTGTGTCCCGCTTCATGTCAGAACTGACCCAATACACTCCAACATTTACAGAGGAGATTCATTTCAGACTCAATTATTTGCTCTTCATAGACATGACTGCAATACTCTACAAGCTGTATCTTCTGTCTGCCCTCACCCCATGACTCTCACAGAAAACTGAACATCAGAAAAGACCTTTAGTGTGTTTTTAAAGCTGTTCAGTGTAAAAGCACAAGGGCAGTGACGCTCCACATACTTGAGTTTGTCCAGTGTGTAGTTTGGATCCTCATGTTTTTCAGAGAGCAGCTTGACTCCTGAATCTCCTGGATGATTGTAGCTCAGATCCAGCTCTCTCAGGTGTGAGGGGTTTGAACTCAGAGCTGAAGACAGAAAACCACAGCCTTCCTCTGTCACCATACAACCAGACAATCTACAAACAAACACAGCAATAGTCCACATCACACAGTTGGACAATCACACATCTCTTTGTGTTATGAAGATACTGACTGCTGTTTCTGCTCATGTGAACAGCAGTGATGAACACACACATCCTGATGATCTCTCCTTATTGATCAACCGCTGAGATCAGCAAACACACTCACACACTCAACAAGGAATCAGAATCCTCTTTATAACTGTACAGAGCAAAGACATTGTTCATAATACATCACATGAAGCTGTAAAGTCTGCTGTGAGGAATACGACACACTTGACCACAGAAGGACATCTTAAAGTAATGTATAAAACACAACAGACAATGATTAGATCATTGAATTTCATCATTATTCTTTAATTACAGTTGTATAGATATGAATAAAATCACAGCCCTGCAGATGTTTTGTTTCTTCTTCTGCCAATCCACTAAAGGGGATCCACATCTGGGAACACTTTAGGGCTGTTCACACTGCCTTCAAACCAGGTAAAGACACGTTTAACACCTGTAATCTGAAGCAGTATTAGTGCTGCATTTCACCCAGGGTTATGAAGCCCTGCTATGGAGCGGTGTTAGCATCGTATTTGTAGCGCTACCCCTGCATTGTGCTGCTAAGTTTGTTCAGTGTGAAACAGAGCAGTGTTTGCTTGTTGCTGCTGGACACTTGGCAACAGAAACAGCCAATCAGAAGCTAATCAGAGGCTCATGACATGTCAGTAACGGGAAGCGTACATCATGTAAACAGTAGTCAGTGAGAGAAAGTAAATATTCAAAGATGGAAAGTGTGTAACTGGAGTGATCAGGAGATGTTAGATGACATAACTTGTTCCTTGTTTTCATTTATTTGTACTTTTCTTTGTCTTATTGAAACTAATGACCAACATGGCGACATTTTATATACCTGACAACATGAGGAGAGTTCATTTAGTTCATTTGGCCATTTTAATCTGTTTTCCAGGACTGGGTTTTGACTGGAATGGCATTCGCTGGGCAAAACATGTTCTGGAATAGTTGCTGTTCCTCCAGTCAACAAAGTAACAACATGAATATGCTAACAAGAGCGTTAAACATCATCTGTTAATCAATACTTTTATTATTATTTGTTACCTACAGGTAAAGTATGAGCAGTGTGAAACAATTACTGATAAACCATAGTTGCTGTTATCCTGGGTTTAGTATCACCCAATGTTAACATGTTCAAGCATGACAAGCCCTAATGTGGGCTAATATGAAATCTTTTAGTAGTTATTGTTGAGTAGAAAAGTATTTACCTCAGTGTCTCCAGTTTACAGTTTGGACTCTTCAGTACATCAGAGAGAAGCTTCACTCCTGAATCCTGCAGGTCATTGTTACTCAGGTCCAGTTCTCTCAGGACACAGTTTGAGGATTGTAGAGTGGAAGACAAACTCTCACAGGACCGAACAGTGAGATTACAGCTCTGTAGCCTGTGTAGAGGGCAAATACAATATTAATGAGTTCATCTGGTGTGTTTAATAGTTTGAAGCACCTATGACTGTAGTGACTGGTATAACTTCACTAATTAGTGGGCACATCTGGTGATTTTAGCTTTAATCAGTATTTATGTCCATAAAGCACAATTAAATGGCTTCCTTCAGATGTCTAAATAGACCAAGAAATATTTTTTATCAAAAGATAAGAAGATCATGCAAAAATGTCCAGAGATGAAAGACTATAAATCACATGAACAAAACTAAATAATAATTTCCTTGAGCACATTTAAAAGGTCCATATCAAGGGACAAAATAAAAGCAAACAGAGATACAGATATAATAGAAATATAGAAAATAAATAAAGGTATTTATCAAGGCCAGTGATAAGGACTGCCTCACCCATGAATGCAAAATTTGAGGACACACTATAGCTCTGTGCTCCAGCTGTTTATCCTTATCCACAGGATCTGCTCTGGTTTACTGTCCAGTAGTCCCTGTCTTGGCTTTGGCCTCCTCCCTGTTCATCTGCCTGTCAGTTTTCCCCCTCACCATCTGTCCTGTACCCTGTCATGGTTTCATTAATCTGCCTCTCTCCCATCACTCTCGTCCACTGTAGCACCTCCAGCTGCTGAACTCACTCTTTTTTTGTGTTTTTCTCTGATGATCATCTGGAATCTGCTCTTAGAAGGGAGCTATGTCATGATCCTGGTTGTCCTGTCCTTGTACCCGTGTGTTTTCCGTGTATTCTCTGTGTTCACCCCAATTTTCCCCATGTTACCCTTGTTAGTTGGTCCAGTTACTCTCCAACCCCTTGTTAAAATACTAGCCTGTGTGTATTTAAGCTCCTCTGTTCCAGTCATTATTTGTTGATCATAGTTTGCTGTATGTGTGTATGTTTATCTTGCCTGTGTTTTCTGGTCTTCAGCTCTGCCGTTTTCTTTGTGTATGGATTATATTTAACATTAGAACTACACTTAGATCCACCTCTTGCATTTGCTTTGCCTGACTGCATGACTAGAAGATATAATAAAGAAGAGGTTGGTGCACAGTGGTTCAGTGGTTAGCACTTTTGCCTAACAACAACTGGTTTGAGTCCCAGCTCCAGTTTCCCCTACAGTGCGAAGACATATGGTATAGGTGAATTAGGTAAACAAACCTGACCATAGTGTATGAGTGTGTATGTGTCTGTGTCATTGTTACCTGATAATTAACAGCATGGATATGAGTCAAAATAGAGAGAATAGGGAGAACATCATCAGTGTGATTATTCCACTCTTACCAGAAAGGACTTTAAAGATGCTGTATCATTTTATAGATGATTTGTGTGCAATTGCCACTAATAGACAATGTAGTTTAATGGCTTATTTGCTGTTTCTTAAGAGACAGTTCTCCCTATCATTTATTCACCCTCAAGTGGTTCCAAACCTTTATGATCTTTTTAATTACATTTAATAGAAAATAGATTTATGACAGCTGAAAACTATTAGCCATTGACCAACATGGTATAGTAACTCTCTCAATAGTTACAGTTTCCAGCTTTCTTCAAATTATGTTCTTTTATGTCCAACAGGAGAAACAAAGTTTTAGAAAGGTTTATAACCCCTTGAGGGTGAGTAAAAATTAGTAAATTTACTTTTTGGGTAAACTATTCCTTAAACAACCCCTGCCAAAACATGAATCTGAAGGTTATTTTAAAAAACCACTAAAATATTAAATAATAAATAATTTTTAATGTATTTTGAAGTCAAGTGAATCTGTATTGTGCACTTTCATTAACATGGTGTCATGTAATTTGTCATTTTTATCTGCTAATCCGTGGCCGGGTTGCGGGAGCAGCAGTCTTAGGAGAGAACTCCAGACTTCCCTCTCCTTAAGACACTTCCTCCAGGTCCTCTGGGGGGATCCCGAGGTGTTCCCAGGCCAGCTGTGAGACATAGTCCCTACAGTGTGGCTCTACTCTGAGCTCCTCACCCTATCTATAAGGGTGCGCCCTGCCACTCTGCGAAGGAAACTCATTTTGGCCGCTTGTATTCGAGATCGTGTCCTTTTGGTCTTGACTCAAAGCTCATGACCATTAACATGATATACTGAATTATTTAAATTCAGGAAATGTCTACTCCTTAGATGAAAGAAAGACTTTGACTTACAGAGCCCTTTTGGAGGATTTGATGACTGCTGATAGTCTGATGAGACACTCGTCTGATCTCTGGAATTTCTGAAGCTCAAACTCCTCCAGCTCCTTCTCTGAGGTCAACAACACAAAGACCAGAGCAGACCACTGGGAAGGTGAAAGTTCAGCAGATGACAGACTTCCTCTACTAAGGTGTGACTGAATCTCTTTCAGCAGAGTTTGATCATTTAGTTCATTCAGACAGTAGAACAGATTGATGGATCTCTCTGGAGACAGATTTCCTTCTAGTTTCTGCTTGATGTATGCAATTATCTCCTTTTTGCTCCAGTCTCTGTCATCCTGCTGTGTCAACAGGCCTCGTAAGAGGTGTCGATTGGACTGGAGTGACAGACCGAGAAGGAAGCGAAGGTAAAGGTCCAGATGTCCATTGTCACTTTCCAGAGCCTTGTCCACTGCAGTCTTCAGTAAATCAATAATGGATTCATCTCTGCTTTTTTCTGCTTGTGTCTTGTTGATGTCTAGAAACAGATGTTGATAAAGAGCTGCAATGAACTCCTGAATGCTCAAGTGAAGAAAGCAGTACATGGTATGAAGAACAAATCCTGTCTCCTTCTTAAAGATCTGGGTACACATGCCCGAGTATATCGATGCCTGATAGACGTCAATGCCACAGTCTTTCAGATCGCTCTCATAGAAGATCACATTGTTTCTTTCCAGCTGCTGGAAGGCCAGTTTCCCCAGTGAAAGGATGAGGTTTGGATCCCAGGAGACATCTGGTGTGTTTTCTCCATCATACTTTTGTTTGCTCTGCTGGATCTGAAAGCGGAGAAAGTGTGTGTACATCTGTGTCAGAGTCCTGGGTGATTCCTGCAGTGTTTCAGCATTAGCCCTGTGGTTCAGATCAGTATTTCTGTTATCCTTCAAAATGTTCTGGAGAACAGTGGCTGAAATCCAGCAGAAGACTGGGATGTGGCACATAATAAAAAGACTTTTTGACTGTTTAATTTGATCAATGATTTTTCTGGCCTGATTCTGATCTGTGAGTCTCTTTCTGAAGTATTCCCCCTTTTGGGCATCACTGAATCCTCGTATCTCTGTCAGCCGGTCGATACAGTCCGCAGGAATCTTACTGGCAGCTGCTGGTCTGCTGGTGATCCAGATGAGAGCAGAAGGAAGCAGATTTCCCTTGATGAGGTTCGTCAGGAGAACATCCAGAGAGACTGATGATGATACATCACAACACGTCTCATTACCAGTGAAGTTCAGAGGAAGACGACATTCATCCAATCCATCAAGGATGAACAGGACTTTGAATCGTGTCCTTCTTGTAAGGTTCAGTCCTTCAGTCTCTGGGAAAAACTGAGTTATGAGGTCTTTTAGACTTTGTCTTCCTTTCTCCCTTAAGTTCATCTCTCTGAATGGAAGAGGAAATATGAAGCTGATGTCTTGATTTTCTTTTCCTTCAGCCCAATCCAGAACAAACTTTTGCACAGAAACTGATTTCCCGATGCCAGCAACTCCTTTTGTCAGGACAGTTCTGATCTGCTTGTCTTGTTCAGTTGCTTCAAACAAATGTTTGCATTCAACCTGTATGTCTAGTGATTGATGATGTCTGGAAGCAGCTTCAATCTGTCTTATCTCATGTTCAGTGTTGACCTGTTCACTCGCACCCTGAGTGATATAGAGATCTGTGTAGATGTTATTCAGAAGTGTGGAGTCTCCTTGCTGAGCAACTCCTTCAAACACACTTTGATATTTCTTCTTCAGGCTACATTTAAGCTGATTAATGAAGAACAGCTCACCTAAACACAGGAGCAAAGAAACAGAGAGATTTAGTCTGGACTTTTCCAGCTATATTTGTAAGTGTTAGTCTGACTGATGACCATGAGTCTCTTACCCTCGAGAGTATCAGCAGCTTGATCTTGCTTGATCTCTCTCAGGAAGAAGAGTGTGAGATCAAGAGCTGCTTCTGTGATAATGCTTCTGTTGTCATTAAAGTCCTTTACAATGTCTTGTCTGTTTTCTTCATGTAAGATTTTCTTAAACTTTACCAGTTCATTCTTCAGAAATGTGATCATTTTGTTCTCAAGATTCTATGATTGAAGAAAAGAGAAATACAATATTTAATAAAAACATCTATCAACATATATATAGTCCACAAACTTCTCAATAAAGAAAAAAAAAACATTATAATATGAGTCTGTTGAATGTTTCATTTTGATTGGCTGATAAACTGTCTAAGGCTTTGTTATTTTCGGATAAACACACAGCTAAAGTAGATTTTGATCACATAACAGTTCCATATCACTATCCTGAACTATTCCAGTTATTTCACAGTCATAAATGACATCAAAACACAACAGAAACCTTTGGATTAGTAGGAAACTAGTTTTACACACAGGAGGACAAAAAAACTAATAAAAGTCTGAAATACAACATGGTGGATTTAGCTGTGCATCCCAGCAAACATATTTAGATTATTACATTTATATTTAAAAGAAGTCTAATAGATCTTGAACAATAGCCCAAAACTAGACTAGTCATCAAATATGCAGGAACATGAATCAGAATCAGAAAGAACTTTATTGCCAGGTATGTTCACACATACGAGGAAATTGTTTTCATGACAGAGCTTCTACAGTGCAACAGGGTGTGAGGGGTCCCGAGTGATTTTGGCAGCCCTTCTACTCGCTCTGGATAAGTGCAGTTCTTGGAGAGTAGGGAGGGTTATACCAATGAAGTTGTGCTTTTTTGACAATAGAGTCAATGTGAGTGTCCCACTTCAGGTCCTGAGAGATGGTGGTGCCCAGGAATCTGAATGACTCCACAGCAGCTACAGTGCTGTCCATGATGCTCAGTGGGGGAAGAGCAGGGGGGGTTTCTCCTGAAGTCCACTATCATCTCCACTGTTTTGAGCGTGTTCAGCTCCATGTTGTTGTGACTGCACCAGAGAGCCAGCTCCTTAACCTCCTGTCTGTAAGCAGACTCGTCGCCGTCCTGAATGAGGCCGATAAGGGTGGTGTCGTCTGCAGATTTTAGAAGCTTGACAGAGAGGTCCTTTGAGGTGCAGTCATTTGTGTACAGAGAGAAGAGCAGAGGAGGGAGGACACACCCCTGGGGGGCGCCTGTGCTGATTGTGCGGATCCTGGATGAGGATTTACCCAGCTTGACCAGCTGCTGCCTGTCCGTTAGGAAGCTGTTGATCCACTGTCAGACAGAGGTGGGCACGGAGAGCTGAGTTAATTTGGGCAGGAGAACTTTTGGGATGATGGTGTTAAAAGCTGAGCTGAAGTCAACAAACAAGATCCTCGCATAGGTCCCTGGTCTGTCTAGGTGTTGCAAAACATAATGCAGTCCCATATTGACTGCATCATCCACAGACCTGTTTGCTCTGTAGGCAAACTGAAGAGAGTCCAGTGAGGGTTCAGTGATGTCCTTCAGGTGGGCCAGCACCAGCTTTTCAAACGACTTCATGACCACAGATGTTAGCGCCACTGGTCTGTAGTCATTTAGTCCTGCAAGTTTGGGTTTCTTTGGGATGGGCATGATGATGGAGCGTTTGAGGCAGGAGGGCACTTCACACAGCTCCAGTGATCTGTTGAAGATCAGGGTGAAGATGGGGGCCAGTTGGTCAGAACAGGATTTTAAACAGGCTGGTGTTATAAAATCTGGGCCTGGTGCTTTTCTCCTCTTTTGTTTCCGGAAGACCTGGCGCACATCATCTTCATTAAACTGAATTGCAGGTATGGGGGAGGCAGGGGGTGGTGGAGGTGTTAATGGTGGCGTGAAGAGCAGTTCAGGGTGGGTGTGGGGGGTTTTCTCAAACCGGCAGTAAAACTCATTCAGGTCCGTAGCAAGTTGTTCATTGTCTACAGTGCTGGGGGATGGTAACTTGTAACTTGTGATGTTCCTCAAACTTTTCCATACAGATGCTGAGTCGCTGGAAGAGAACTGGCTCCTTAGTTTTTCAGAGTAGTTCTTTTTGGCGACTCTGATCTCTTTCCAAGGTGTACTTCGCTTGCTTATACAAGGCCCTCTCCCCATTCCTGTAAGCAGCCTCTTTGGCCTGACATAGCTGTCTGAGTTTTACAGTGAACCATGGTTTGTCATTGTTGTATGTGAGTTGAGTCCTGGTAGGAATGCACACGTCTTCACAGAAACTGATATAGGATGTTACAGTCTCGGTGAGTTCATCCAGATCGTTTGCAGCAGCTTCAAAAACACTCCAGTCAGTGAGGTCAAAACAGGCTTGTAGATCAGGCTTGAAGAACAGTCTTGTAGATGAAGTCTGTCTAATCGGTGTATTTGATGACTAGTCTAGTTTTAGACTATAGTTAAATGTTTATTAGATTTTCCCTGACAGCTTAAATTTAGCCTTCTTTTAGTTTGGCTATCCTTGTTTAGACAACAATTACAGAATAATTGACTCCAGTCTGTTGAATTATTAGAAAATAATACACACTAAATGTGTAACGGCGACTTTACGAGCATCACAGGTGTGAACTATTGTTGAATAATTCAGTAAACTGCAGTCAATTACTCCTCACTTGACAAATACTTTTTAATTCCTAAAATCTTTAATAACATGAAAAATAACAATTACAAATGAAATGTGTTGCAGAAGCAGGATCTTTTCCAACCATTTTGTGTGTTATATTTACAATTTTAAATATGAACGATAATGAGTTTTTCCTACCTGGAAGGTCCACTGGAGATTGTCTGTGAAACTCTTGTGTCTCCTGTGAGTCTCGTCTCCTGAATCTGCTAACTCATATTCATCACTGTAAACAGATAAAACCACTATAGTAATACATTTAGAGGCAAACAGATACAGATATATCTTACAAACACTGCAAATAATGAATGCTCTGCAGTGTTGCTCCTAATAAGAAGACAACCAGGACTGTGGATGGATTGGTCCAATCGGACCTCTGCTGTCACGTTTTAAATTTTTTCCAATGCTTCATCTGTATTTAGATATATTTACACAATAGTTGGGTTATAAACATCTTCAAAACATGTTTTACATTACACAAATCATAGAAATAATATTTGAAAAGGCAAGAAAGTGAGTAAACATGAACAATCTATTTTTCAATACTGACACTGAATAAGAAACTAAATCTGCCACTAGGTGAGTCACCAAAGTCATTGAATCATTTGATTCATTCACACATCTGTTTCATTCAGGAATGACTCTCTTTACTGTATTGTTGGTTCACAATAATATGTTTGAAACAGTCCATGTGTGAGCAATAATGTAAAGCACAAAATACCTTTGGGCAGATGATGGTGTTTTCCCTCTGAGGTCTGGTGGATGACGTAATGACCAGTCACTCTTCAGAGACACAGAGCTGGACACAGATGATCCTAATCTCACACTGAAGACACAAACACATCAGAGGAATAAACTGCAGGATAATCTTCAGTCTCCTTTATAGGTGTAGTAAGACTGACTGAAGAGAAAATTATTGGAAAAAAACATTTCACCCGTCACCAAACTAGCACAAAGTAATTCCTAGCTCAAGGTCTGGCTGATCAGGTCGGTTAAGCAGATTAGACTTACAGTGGGTACAGAAAGCATTTAGCTAATTTCTAAAATCATTTAGGTTCATTTGTCCTCAATGTCCACACAGCAGCCCATACTGACAGAAAAACACTGAACTCTTGACATTTTTGCAGATTTATTAAAACAGAAAAACTGAAATATCACATGGTTCAGACCCTTTGCTGCGACACTCATATACTGAACTCAGGAGCTGTCCATTTCTTCTGATCATCCTTGAGATGGTTCTACACCTTCATTTGAGGCCAGCTGCGTTTGATTATACTGACTGGACTTGATTAAAGACACACACCTGTCCATATAAGACCTCACAGCTCAATATGCATCTCAGAGCCAGTGAGAATCATGATGTCAAAGGCAACTGTGGAAGAGCTCAGAAACAGAATTAAGGCAAGGTACAGATCTGGCCAAGGTTACAGAAACATCTCTGCTGCACTGAAGGTTCCTAAGAGTACAGTGGTCTCATAATCCTTAAATGGAAAATGTTTGAGACGGGCTGCAGGGTGGCGCAGTGGGTAGCATGTTTGCCCAAACTCCATGCAAACATGGAGTTTGCATGTTCTTCCCATGGGTGCTCCGGTTTCCCCCACAAGTCCAAAAACGTAGTATAAGTGAACTGGGTAAGCTAAACGGTCCGTAGTGTATGTGTGTGAACGAGTGTGTGTGGATGTTTCCCTGTGATGGGTTGTGGCTGGAAGGGCATCCGCTGCGTAAAACATATGCTGGATAAGTTGGCAGTTCATTCCGCTGTGGCGACCCCGGATTAATTCTGGTCGTTTGGGACAACCAGAACCCTTCCTAGAACAGGATGTCCAGCCAAACTGAGCTGCATGGGGAGAAAATCCTTGGTGAGAGAGGTAAAGAAGAATCCAGAAATCACTATGGCTGAGCTCCAGAGATGCAGCCAGGAGATGGGAGAAAGTTTTAGAAAGTCAATCATCATTGCAGTCCCCCACCAGTAGGGGCTTTATGGCCTGACGAAAGCCTCTCCTCAGTGGAGTTTGCTAAACACCTGAAGGACTCCACCATGGTGAGAAATAAGATTCTCTGGTCTGATGAGACTAAGATATAATTGTTTGGTCTTAACTGTAAGCGGTATGTGTGGAGAAAACCAGACACTGCTCATCGCCTGTCCAATACAGTTTCAACAGTGAAGCATGGTGGTGGCAGCATCATACTGTGGGGGTGTTTTTCAGCTGCAGGTACAGAACAACTGGTTGCAAT
>CAIGQQ010028320.1:135148-165855 GCA_903798035.1 Danio albolineatus | reverse complement strand
AGATAAGTGCACTGTTGTTGGTCTTTGTTCTTCAGAGAAAGTGTTGAAATAATGGTGTAAAAACAGAGTCAGTACCTGTGTTTCTCTGAGATTATAGAAATAATATTTGAAAAGGCATGAAAGTGAGTAAAAGACGACATGAACAATCTATTTTTTAATACTGTCACTGAATAAGAAACTAAGGCCTCGTTTACACTAGTACGTTTTAGTTTTAAAACGGCGTTTTAGCATGAAAACGATCCGCGTCCACACTAGCGTTTCACCCCGTGTTTCTGAACATATCTGCGTCCACACTACGCCACCAGAAACGTATATCACGTGACCCTTAGCGCTCTCTGGGCATACGCGTTCAAGTATAAACAGGAAGCACATGTCTCGCTTGGCATTTGGTTAAACGCTGGTTGAACAATGAACGCGATGGCAAAGAAAGCAAGGGAGGTATTTTTGTGGACAGACGACGAGGTCGAGTTGTTAATTAAAGTAACAAATGAATATAAAACATCCATGTCTATCGAAAATGTCGACTGGGAGTCTTGTCATAGTAAATACAATGACATACTCAACCGTTTTTTGGAGAACTACCCGACATCAGAGGAAGCCGTGGCTACGGGAAAAGATTTTCCTCACAAAAAGGAGGACATAACAAAAGGTACGTTGTTTGCTCACGTTTTTTGCTTATAAATAATACAAACGCTTACAAACATCTGTAAATTTAAATGGAAAACTATTAGTTATACAACAAAACATATGTTGTGTTGTCGGGATGGGCGAAGGTGCTAGACCACGTGTCCTTGTTTGTTTCAGTATGTGTTTGTATCAATAATGATTACAATCCAATAATAGAAACATCAAGTCGTTTTGCTTTACAATCTAGACTGCACACACACTGTCGTGTGATCTTTATTGTGTAAATATATTAACAGTAAATATGAGAAATATAACATTCTCTTATCTCATCCTTGCAGTATGGGTATTTTACATTCTTCAGGAAAACGATGTAAAAGGCCCTAATTAAACCAGTTTATGCATGTGTGTGTGTTTGTATTTATTTAATACTTATGTAATATTTTGTATTTAGATGCATGTGTATTTATTATCTGCCTTTGTTCAATTGGGTTATGTTTTGTGCTTATAGGTCACGAGACTACAAAATTGAAATCAATACGCCTCCGTTATCGGCAAGCTGTTGATTGTGGCCGGAAAAGTGGGCATGGACGGGTGGTCCTACTCTTCTTCAAGCTTTGCGAGTCGGTTTGGGGAGGATCTCCAGCAACAGTAGCTTTGTCAGAAGGCATAGAGACTTCTAACATTGGATCAGAAGTCTCAGAACAGCCATGTGTGATGTTAAGTGAAGTTTTATAAACTAATTTCGAGAGGATCACGTGCAGATGATTGCTCGCAGCTGGTCCCGCATTATCCAATTTATGATTCACCAATCAGATGAGTCCTAAGCCACTATATACCCTAAGTTCCATATCACAGCCATCTTCGTTTTGAAGAACGCTCCGTTTCAGCCAGCTACTGCTACCACCTCCACAACAACTACTTCAAAACCACCAACAACAACATCATTATCATCATCATCATCATCATCAAAACCTTCCTCTTCAAATTGCATCACACAACGCATCGGCCGCGTCTTCAACCCAGCAAGACCACAGTCCAAAACTCGATCACCATCCTCAAACTCCATCTAAACTCTCAAGACACCAGTGATTTAAGCCATTACAATGAAACCAAACCCTCACCGCTCTCCCAGCGGTTCACCCGCGGTAACGTACATTGCACTCTATAAGGGGACGTCTCGCAAAAACAACTACTCTCTAACAACGACTAAACATTTAATACATCTTTGAAAGAGAATGCCTGATTAGAATGCTGAACTCACCTGTTCAGGCCGCCGCCTGTCCACAGATCCATGGCATAGCAGTTTGAAATCGTTTGACTGCAAGCGTCCAGGCAATGCAATCCAAAAACATTAGTCCATAACAAATCAACACGTTGACAAATATCCACGAGATGCAACGTCATCATCCAAACCAGCCGCTGGAGCGCATTCAGTCTATCAGTCTATGGAAGGCTCTTGGGGCCAAAACGTCTGCAACAAACGCGTTTATCAGTCAAGTGTCTTAAGAAGAAAAAAAAAGTTCAGGGTTTGATGATGGCAATCAATATATTTATATATAGTTTAATAAAAAGAATGATAATAAATAAAATGCAAGGAAACAAACTTTCCGCTTGACTGCTATGAGTGGGAGAAGCACTTTCTGACAAATGATGTTTCATCTATCGACTCCGTGTTAGATACAATTCGCTTTAAAACAATTCTATATCACTAAGGTGTTTAAAACTTCCCTCTGCCAACACTTCACCTGCTCAGCCATTAAGAGGTACTTCCAGGTCCACTAGCCAATGTCGCCAGCTCTCCATCCATCTGCCATCCTGCAGGGGAACGAAGGCCCACCTCCACAATCCTTGCACATCGTGACAACAAGCTATTATACCATGCATTAACAAAGGCGCTTCCATTCACAGTTGTCAATGCCCCTATTAAGAAGCCTCTCATGGATACCAGCTAAAACAATTTATTATGTCTGCTGTACATGTACTATGTTTAATTTCATTTCTGATTTTCTCTTGTTTTTCAGAGACCCTGAGAGCTAGCTGCAGAAACTGATGCTCATCCAACCCATTACACTCCACATCCATTCTTAACACATTCACGCTCTACAAAGGATACATTTCCACTCACACAGCCCACACCCTTGATGCCTAATTCTCACTAGACTTTTTGATTGAGAGTTTCCGAACTAACACCATTTCAATCCACCCCACCATATCTGATCTAACTTTGCATGATGAAGAAACTTACTTTCTTTATTAAGCAAAGCAAACAGACCAAATGGTAAAGAACATTCTGTATATATTTTGATACCCCACCCCCAACAAACACACATACACACACACATTCCAAACCCTTTTTTCTTACACTACAGGAGCACAATACCACCTTTCTTCATTTTAACTTTTTTCCCTCCAAACTTAAACTATCCCATACATCCATCCGGCTCCGACTCATTTAGGAGATACCTGTAGTATCAGTTGCTGCAGCAGCAACGTTCTAAACGAGCTCATATACACTTACAACTTCAAATACCACTATCATCATGCTTCCCCGCACTAATACAGCAGTAAATGCTTCTGTGGGAGCGCACATTGCCCCCATACTGACCCGCTACACCTCTGCAACAGCAGAGATGTCTTGCTGAGCTACTCTCACCCACAGCACCACTGCATCGTAGTGATGTTCTAGCTAAGCCCTTATTCACTTTCATCTCTACATATCACTACCGTCAGTATTTAACATTCCTGCGGGAGCACTCTTAACGCTCCAATACCGAACACCATTACACCTCTGCAACTGCAGAGGCGCTCCGCTGAGCTACACTCACCCATAACACCACTGCAACTGCAGTGACGCCCTAACTGAACCCTTATTCACTTTCATATCTACACATCACTATTTGATGGCACCCATAATGCTCCAATATTGACTACCACAGCACCTTTGCAACAGCAGAGACGCTCTGCTGAGCCTTATTCTCCCCCTGTAACACTGCCGCAGCAGTGACGCTCTGCCTGAGCTCACACACATCTCCATTTAGCCATTCACTACCGACACACTCCCCAGCACTGCCAGCAGCTAAAACGCCTCCGCAGAAGCGTACTTGCCTTCCAGTATTGACTGCCACCCCACCTCTGCAGCAGCAGAGACGCTACGCTGAGCATCATTTTCCCCTCTGCTCCATTGCCGCAGCAGTGACGCTCCGCTGAGCTCCATTTCCCCTCTGCTCCACTGCAGCAGTAGTGACGCTCCGCTGAGCTCCTTTTCCACTCTGCACCACTGCCACAGCAGTGACGCTCTGCCTGAGCTCACATACACTTCCATTTAACATACTTAGACACTCCCCACCACAGCCACAGCAGTTTAAACGTCTCCGCGGAAGCGTATTTATCTGTTATTATTGACTTCCATTGCACCTCTGCAACTGTAGAGATGCCCCGCTTGGCTTAAATTTCCTTCTGCACCACTGACTTCCATTTGCACCTCCGCAACTGCCGAGATGCACAGCTTTTCTCAATTCTCCTCTACACCGCTGACTTCCATTGCACTTCTGCAACTGTAGAGATGCTCCACTCAGCTAAAATTCTTCTCTGCACCACTGATTTCCATGGCACCTCTGCAATTGTAGAGATGCTACGCTTAGCTTAAATTCCCCTCTGCACTACTGACTTCCATTGCACCTCTGCAACTGTAGAGATGCTTCGCTTAGCTTAAATCCTATTGCACCTCTGTAGCAGCAGAGACGCTCAGCTGAGCTTATCCTGACATTCATCACAGTCCTTTAAGAGTCTCTCTAACAGAGATTATACATCCTGCATTCAAATTATTACATCTGTCTCACTCTCCCGTCCGGTCATGGCAGTTAAACACTGCTACGGGAGCACACATAGCAATCGAAACACAGGCTGCCAATACACCTCTTCAGTTGTAGCAATCACTCTAACCTAAACCTTTCACACTCTGCACCAGGTCCATCCTTGCTCCTGCAAACCCTCTCTTGGTACTATATATTTTTTTAACACTTTCCATTCAGCAGCCGGTTATGGCTTCATTCTTAATTGCCTTTTGGGGGGTTCTTCAATACGCGGCTGCTGTCCCGAGCTTATTAAGGCATCTTGGGGAGTTCTCGAGATCTACTTGAGCTCAAACTCTCCTCTCACCTTGCGAACGGGAGGGAGCCCTGGGCTCGAGGATCTTATGGGCTCAGGGCTCTCTCCCGGGACAGCATGCCAAACAAGCTTTATAATCAATCATCTGTTAAGTGTGAACTCTTAAAACTCTGCTGGAGAAAGTGTTTCAGAGGGTTCTCTGTCCACAAGTGGTCATCGTCGCCAGAGACTCGATGCCACTCTCAGTGGTCACAGAACTGAAAGGATAAAGCGCAAGCTCTCCTCTGATGCCCTTGCTCAGGAGGACCTGGAAATGAAAAGACGCCTTCTTCAACAACTCGAGTCTTCTGACAACGAGTTTGTTCAGACAAAGAGCAAGTGGTCATCAACCATGGACCGCCTAAATGTGAATATTGAAATGCTGGTGCAGCATATTGTAGGTTCGGGAAGCCGTGGTCACATGCATCCTCCATCAGCACACACCCTATTCCCAAACCAGTACCCATATGACCGCACACCCACAAGAAGACCTCTCAGGGAGTATAATCCACCAGCGCATACAAGCCAACACAGCACCTTGCCATATAACGACTACACAAATTTGTTTTTTTTTTTGTTGTTTTATTTGTTTATGATGTGTGTACACACATACACTTTTGCAAACTTAGATGCACAGCTGTACATAGTTAAAAGTGTGCTTTGATTATAAATGTTAAAGTGTTTTGTTTATATTTTATTTTTAATTGATACATTTGATGTGTAATGTTTACATAGCCCCTGTATATTGTACTAACTTGCACAGTACATACTTATGCACAAACCAACCTGCTTATCTCTCCCTGTTTACTTATGCAACCTTATATGTAGAGCTGCACATGGATGTGAGATTTGGTTTAAATTGTCTATAATAATGTTTGCATTGCATTTTAGATTATGTTTATTGTTGTAATGTTTACATATTGTCCAATGTTTACTTGTACCAACTTGCACATAGTACATACTTATGCACAAACCAACTTGCACATCTCTCTCTACATTTCTGCAAACTTATAAGTGTGATTTGTTTTAACATTTTATGTGTAATATAAAGTGTTCTCATTTAATCTAAAATTTATACATTTTTGTAATGTGGAATGTTTACATATCTAAAGTTTACATAAAACAGATGCCAATTGCTGTCACAATCAGAGGAAGTCAGAAGTGGCAAACAACATATTTATTGCTGTAGCAACGTTGACACAGATATATAGCAGGCAAAGGGCAGTCTTTGGAAAAGGGGATCCAGACAGAGGCTAGTAAGATCAGTCACTTCCCTGAATGGAGGATGACGACGAAGATGAGTTGCAGAGCAGTTGCAGAGCAGTTGCAGAGCACAGGAGGGTATCAAGGTCAGGATTCAGGCAGGCAAGGTTGATCATGTCCATGTGTGATACTCGACGGAGACTGACTGTGTGAAGGGAGCTTATGTAGGGTGTGCTGAGTGGGATCAGGTGATGAACTAATAACTGGGTGATGGTGCACGGCTGGAAGCGGGTCTAGGTGATTGCGGTGGTTCAGATGAGGGATGACGGACTGGGGACGTGACAATTGCAATAAACAACTTTCTAATTTTAGTCACCATGTGGTTTGTCTTAACCCTTTAAGACCTGCCAAATAACAATTCCGCCAGGGTATATCTTAGTATTTTTACATGCTGTGATGTTATTCTTTTGATTATTTTCAAATGCCATATATCAATGAAATCCTTACATCCCCAACTTTAAGTTTTTGTATGTCATAAATCCATATTAACTAGTTAAATAGCTTAAAAGTGCAATAAACCACAAAAAAAAATTGAAAATCGCTTAGTTTTTATCTTAGTTTTTACTATATACAGAAATAACACAAATGTAAACCTCAAACTTGTCAATGTAAAAAACATGCATAAAACCCTTTGAAACTATATAAAACTGATTTGGACTAATTACATCAATTCGTTTGTGAGATACACTTATTTTTATAAACAGTGTAGACAGAACAATTTGATTGATCAACAAAAAAATCCCTCTACAAATTACCACAAATGAGGGGTTCTGAGGGCTTCAGTGTTCAAAACAACATCACTGTAAGTAAAATAATAAGTATGATTCAGCAATACAGCAAAAAATGTAAGTATAAAGGTATAAAAGTTTGATGTTTTAGGCATAAAATTGAAACGATAAGAGTAAACAGCGCGTCATACTATCGGGATTATTCTGTGTTATGTTTATATTCATACTCAAAGCAAAGCATTGTTTATGAGCGTATAATATTCAAAAGCAAAGCATTTATAAAGAATATACTAGCATGTCTTGGAATGGATCTAATCCTTCACAAAAGTCAGCTTCGTCTTTACTGGCAATAGAATCTTGAGCAGATGATGAGTCGGAGAATTCCTTGTCGTTTGACGCGAGTAATAACTCCAAAACATCGGACTAATTTTTTGTTTGTTGTGCGGTCACGACTTCATGCCAGTGTGTGTATGTGTGTGTGTGTGTCTGATATTGTGCCTCTATGTGTAAATGTGGATGTGTGTGTGTTGTGTGCATGTGTGTGTAAAAGAAATGATGATGTTCCAACACGGATAAAGAGAAACTGCGAAGAGCAGAGCGCACACACATACATAGAAAAGCGCGTGCATATTACATATATCGAACAGCGCGCTGAGTGACATCACCACGCGAGACAAACCTGATAGGTTCACAGTGCACACGAGGTAATTACGTCACATACATAGCAACCAATAACAACCTTTATAAAACACATTTGCAAAGACGTGCAATGTATTAAAGTGTTTTTTGTTGTAAACATTTTAGGCTATTTGTGTAAACTCATTAAAGAATGAAAACATTGCAACAGGAGACTGTTTTGGGCTAGATCTGAAAGTACGTCTCTGATTTCATATGCAAAAAAAATTATTGCTCTACCTATATGCTTTCGGTTTTTATTGGCTTTTAAACAGAGGCACGCAAACCGGAGCGTGGGCACTCCCGTCGGTCTTAGAGGGTTAAATTAACTGGTCATGGATTGCAAATCTAAATGTTTTGCTTGTATTTCATTTGACATTTATACTCAACACGTCTTAATGCTTGTGTTGTGATGGTTCATCTTTTCTTATATCCATATTGCTTAAGCATATGTTAATTTCACTCTACAAAAACGAATTATATTGTCCATGTCTGTTTTGTCTATGTGAACAGGTTTAATAGATGCAAGCACACATCAAATCACTTTGTCACAAGTTTGTTTTGACAATATAATAACAATGTAGTAAAAACACAAGTTGAAACGTTAATACAAACGTCACATCTAAACATGTACTTGCTTTTAAAGAAAGGCAGATATCTCAAATGGCTCAGGGGTCAAGAAATTTTGTCAACACGCATCTCACTTGTTTTCCTTCTGCTTCTTTGTCTGCTCTCTCAACTAATCTGTTGGGTGGCTGAAAGTCCCTTTCATATTGTAATGCAGCATTTATGCAGTGTTCGTTTATGGGTTCGCTAAGCGTTTCACAGTAGTTGTGCAAAACAAAGCACGCATAAATAACAAAAGGAAGATCATTCATGTTTATGTCCATTGCCCTTCTCAGAGCCGCAAATCATGCTTTCAATCGTCCAAACACACACTCGATCACCATGCGTGCCTTACAAAGTGATAGCCCATAGTACTGCTCTTGTGGGGTAACTCCGCTGTTTGGGTACTTTTTCATGAGATACGGCATCAGAGGATACGCTGGATCACCCAGAAGAAACACAGGAACAGCCTCCTCATCATCCAACAACTTCTTAGGACAGGGGGGTATCGTTCCATCTTTGAGGTCGTTACTCAGTTGTGAATTGGCAAATATACATGCGTCATGTACGCTCCCCGGCCATTTTACAACAACGTCCATGAAACAGTATTTATAGTCACACAATGCTTGTATATTCAAGTCCTCTGGAACAACTACTTCGCTTGTCCCACCAGGCACTGGTTCTTCCCGGTGTAACCCAAAACCGGCGTTCTACATAGGCTTTACGCCGCTTGAAACGCGAGCGATTAGCGAGTGCTCGAACAATAGCTTGCGAATATATGCAGCTGTTGTAGTAAAAAAGGCAGAGTTTAACTGCACAATGGCGCCTAAAATGGTCAATAGTGCAAACAAAGCTCCCATTTCTGTCTCCATGTTGTTTTTTACAGTGAAGGCTTGGTCTGTCGTCTTCTGGTGGTGTTATAGTCATGTGATAGGGGTTTGACGAATAAGGGAAGGATACGCAATGACCCGAAAGCCCCAATCACATAACTAATCTCAGCAGCCACGCCTCCGTTTTCCAATGTCTCTGTTTTCCACCATCTACACTGAGACGAGCAGCAGCGTTTTAGAATGAAAACGGCCTCTCCAGCGTTTCCAAAATGCTCCGTTTTCGCGGCTCCAAATCTCCGGTGTAGTGTGGACGGATGGCGTAACCACAGCAAAACTTATGCGTTTTAAAACGAAAACGCACTAGTGTAAACGGGGCCTAAATCTGCCACTAGGTGAGTCACCAAAGTCATTGAGTCATTTGATTCATTCACACAACTGATTCATTCAGGAACGACTCTCTTTACTGTATTGTTGGTTCACAATAATATGTTTGGAACAGTCCGTGTGAGACCAATAATGTAAAGCACACAATACCTTTGGGCAGATGATGGTGTTTTCTCTCTGAGGTCTGGTGGATGACGTAATGACCTGTCACTCTTCAGAGACACAGAGCTGGACAAATATGATCCTGATCTCACACTGAAGACACAAACACACCAGAGGAATAAACTGCAGGACATACATATTTGTATTAAATGTTCCAGTTGATCTTCATGTTCTCTCCTCTATGAGCACAAGCTGAAACTGTTCTGTGGTCAGCTTTAACTCTGATGTTGTGCAGGACTGTAAACACCACACATGACACATGTTCAGCTCTGGTAAATATGACCCCAGATCAAGCCGTCTGTAACCTAGTATGATCTAAACACATCTCCTGAAGGTGTAAACTGAAGCTTTGTCCATCATTTGATCAGCAACACAGATAAGTGCACTGTTGTTGGTCTTTGTTCTTCAAAGAAAGTGTTGAAACAATGGTGTAAAAACAGAGTCAGTACCTGTGTTTCTCTGAGATTATAGAAATAATATTTGAAAAGGCATGAAAGTGAGTAAAAGATGACATGAACAATACTGTCACTGAATAAGAAACTAAATCTGCCACTAGGTGAGTCACCAAAGTCATTGAGTCATTTGATTCATTCACACAACTGATTCATTCAGGAATGACTCTCTTTACTGTATTGTTGGTTCACAATAATATGTTTGAAACAGTCCATGTGTGAGCAATAATGTAAAGCACAAAATACCTTTGGGCAGATGATGGTGTTTTCCCTCTGAGGTCTGGTGGACGATGCATTGACCAGTCACTCTTCAGAGACACAGAGCTGGACACAGATGATCCTGATCTCACACTGAAGACACAAACACACCAGAGGAATAAACTGCAGGAGAAACTTCAGTCTCCTTTAAAGGTGTAGTAAGACTGACTGAAGAGAAAATTATTGGAAAAAAACATTTCACCCATCACCAAATTAGCACAAAGTAATTCTTAGCTCAAGGTCTGGCTGATCCGGTCTGTTAAGCGGTTTCTTCTGATCATCTTTGAGATGGTTCCACGCCTTCATTTGAGGCCAGCTGTGTTTGATTATACTGACCGGACTTAATTAAAGCCACACACCTGTCTATATAAGACCTCACAGCTCACAATGCATCTCAGAGCCAGTGAGAATCATGAGGTCAAAGGAACTGCTGAAGAGCTCAAAGACAGAATTGAAGCAAGGTACAGATCTGGCCAAGGTTACAGAGGCATCTCTGCTGCACTGAAGGTTCCTAAGAGTACAGTGGCCTCATAATTCTTAAATGGAAGATGTTTGGGACGGGCTGCGTGGTGGCGCAGTGGGTAGCACGTTCACCTCACAGCAAGAAGGTCACTGGTTCTAGCCTTGGCTGGGTCGTTTGGCGTTTCTGTGTGGAGTTTGCATGTTGTCCCTGTGGGTGCTCTGGTTTTCCCCACAAGTCTAAAACCATGTGGTATAGGTGAACTGGGTAAGCTAAATTGTCTGTAGTGTATGTGTGTGAATGTGAATGAGTGTTTATGGATGTTTCCTAGAGATGGCTTGCGGCTGGAAGGGCATCCACTGAGTAAAACATATGCTGGATAAGTTGGCGGTTCATTCCGCTTTGGCGACCATGGATTAATTCTGGACAATTGGGACAACCAGAACCCTTCCTAGAGCGGGATGTCCAGCCAAACTGAGCTGTCGGGGGAGAAAATCCTTGGTGAGAGAGGCAAAGAAGAATCCAAATATAACTGTGGCTGAGCTCCAGAGATGTAGTCGGGAGATGAGAGAAAGTTGTAGAAAGTCAATCATCACTGCAGCCCTACACCAATAGGGGCTTTATGGCCTGACGGAAGCCTCTCCTCAGTGGAGTTTGCTAAACACCTGAAGGACTCCACCATGGTGAGAAATAAGATTATCTGGTCTGATGAGACTAAGATATAATTGTTTGGTCTTAACTGTAAGCGGTATGTGTGGAGAAAACCAGACACTGCTCATCGCCTGTCCAATACAGTTTCAACAGTGAAGCATGGTGGTGGCAGCATCATACTGTGGGGGTGTTTTTCAGCTGCAGGTACAGAACAACTGGTTGCAATGGAGGGAAAGAAAAACGCGGCCAAGTACATGGATCCCCTGGACAAAAACCATCTCTAGAGTGCTCAGGACCAAAGGTTTACCTTCCAACAAGACAACGACCCTAAGCACACAGCTAAAAACAAGCAAATGAGTGGCTTCAGAACAACTCTGTGACTGTTCTTGAATGGTCCAGCCTAAGCCCTAACTTAAATCCAATTGAGCATCTCTGGAGACACCTAAAATGTCTGTCCACCAACATTTACCATCCAACCTGAATAACCTGGAGAGAATCTGCAAGGAGGAATGGCAGAGGATCCCCAAATCCAGGTGTGGAAAACTTGTTGCATCAGACAGACTCCTGGCTGTATTAGATCAAAAGGGGGCGTCTGCTAAATACTGAGCAAAGGGTCTGAGTACTGAGGACCATGTGGTATTTCATTCATTCATTCATTTTCTTTTCATCTTATTCACTTTATTAATCAGGGGTCGCCACAGTAGAATGAACCGCTAACTTATCCAGCATATGTTTTACACAGCGCATGGCCTTCCAGCTGCAACCCATCACTGAATCACTGAATGGGAATAAAGCAGAATTTACATCCAATGAGTCAAAGAGAACAAAACCGCCACTTTCTACTAAACTGGCACTACATATCAGCCAGAGAAATGCAGTTTTGGGAAGCCATTGTAGGCCTTTTTTCTTCTATATTAAATGAGAACACAATGAACGCTCGGTGGCTTTGCCCATAATTGTCATCCCTTCATGACTGTTTTTATCATCACATGATCTGTTATAACTAAATCACTTGACTTTATTGATGCACAAGCTGGAAATTATGGTAAAAGTGTTTCCGTCAAAGTTTATGTATATAAACGGACATGTCCATCATGTTTTAGAATCGGTTAAAGTGTGTCCGACTCAGTTGTGCGCATACATTTTGTATACATCATCATGTCCCAGCCAGCAATGACATGTGGGGCCCAGATGAGGGCTTCATGGGCAGCAAATGTGGGCCCCATTATGGGCTTGCACCTGGGATCCACATTGGGGCAAGCCGTGGAAGCCCAGACGTACTAAAAGTGGCACCTATAAGGGTACTGCATGGGTCCTAACTGGGCAATTCATGCCAATCCCATTGGGCCCCACCTGCCCAAAGGGGTTTAAAGTGGGTTTGAACCCAGGATCCACATTGGGACCAGCCGTGGATGCCCAGGTGGGTTTTAAGTAGGATTTATAAGGGTCTTATTTGGATCTTAACTGGGTAATTCATGTCAGACCGATTTGGGCCCCACCAGTCTGAAGGGGTTTAAAGTGGGCTTGCACCAGGATTCAACCGTGAATGCCCATATGGGCTTAAAGTGGGCTGTTACTCCCCTTGAGATGAAACAAAGGCTCAAGTCGTTCTTGATTTTTAACTGACATTTATTCGGACACGAGTATGTAGTATGTCTTGTACATTCTAGCCTTAATGTCCCAATAATGCCATCAGAACTAAGAAAAGAAAACATAAACCTAAATTAACCCTTTAAAGGTGTTGTTTGCACATAATTAACAAAATACATACAACCAGTAAATAAAGTGTACATTCAACATAAATAAAGTGTACATTCATACACTTAATTGGCTAACTATTCATTAACATACAGAGACATACTCATACATGCTCACATACGGCAAAGCCATTAATATATAACAAATACCTCGTTGGCCTCTCTAACTCAAGAGGAATAAACTTGAAGGGTTACAGTTTGTTTAATAAACTATAACTTCTCTGTACTTCTTGCAGGTGTAGTCATCAGAAACGTGTTATCAGTGCAGCACCTCATGTGGCTATACTAGTGCATCGGAAAAACTGTTGCAACAATCAAATAATTCCCAAGCTACGCATAAAAAGAAATAGGTTCCCCCCTTTTTCACAGTTTTAGTTGAATAATTTGAAATGAATTGACATGTATTAATAACAAATTATAATAATCATTACTCTGAACGTTTTAACTTTTTATGAACTTTTTAACTGTGAAGTGCATATTAGTGGGTAATATATAAGAGTTGCATCTGACAGCAGCTACACTCCCACCAATCACTTGTGATGTCCAGAATGAAATTTGAACTGCTAATCAGCTTGCAGTAATGTGACAGTCTTGTGGATTGGTCTTATTTGATGAACAGGTTTACTCAGTTTCCTTCCATGGTTATCTAATGTTGAGTCGCTGATTAGTAGCTGCACCTTTCGTATGCATCCATCTTGACTTGGGTACACAGCAGTAACCTTTGCCAGCTTCCAATCATTTCTCTGTGTTGTATCATCTTGTATTATCACTATGTCATTGACTTTCGCATTTCTGTATGTCTTGTGCCACTTTTGTCTTTGTTGCAGGCTCAACAGATATTCCTTTTTCCATCTTTGCCAAAATTCGTTAGCCAGATACTGCACTCAACGCCATCTTCTACGTAGGTAAAGGTCTTCCTTTACAAAATCTCATGGTGGAGGCAGTATTATTGACAATTTCATTGTCAAAAGAAGGTTGGGTGTAAGTGGTTGTGGTCCAGTAGGATCATTGATTGACTGTTGTTATAGGTCGGCTGTTTACAATTGCCATCACTTCATATAGATATGTTCTTAAGGATTAACTGTCAAGTGTTCTAGATTATTGGTCTAGGATGGAATTCAACACACTTCTGATTGTTTGAATTTGCCTCTCCCAGGCTCCACCCATATGGCTGGCAGAGGGTGGGTTCATGACAAACTCGCAGCCTAGTTGTTTCAGACATTCCTGGTCCATTTCTTTCACTGCTTCCAAAACACACGCCTTACTCCAACAAAATTGGTGCCTTGGTCCAATTGCAGTTGACGAACGTTCCCTCGTAAAGCAATGAACGCACAAAGTGAGTTATGGAATGGATGAGTTGATAAATCATCAAGTAACTCTATATGTACTGCACGAGAGCACAAACATGTGAACAGCAACCCATAGCGCTTTAGTTCCCTTCTTCCCTCCTTAACCTTTTAACCAGCGCCCCTATTTTTGAACATTTCCTTGAAAACGCCATGCCCAAATAAAAATGCATGTAGCTTTTGAACCCTAAGGTCTATTTTCACAAATGTGGTCTTGTTTGAAACTAGACACTTGAATGTTTGTTACTTAAGAGTTAAATGACCCAAAAGTTGTATAGCAATGTAGTAAAATAAGGTTAAATATAGAAAAACATTACTCGCGATTTTGTTTAATAGATTTCACTTATGAAAAAATGGATGTTAAGTGAATGGTAATGGTTTAAAAACACCAAAAATATAAAGATGTATGTGTGCCCATGTTGTAATTCAAATTTGAAGATGATACTCCCAAAAATGTGGTTTCTGTAAGCATTTATTTAAAAAATGTCTAGGCGTCCTTATAAAAAGGCCATTTGGAGACTCCAAATGGACCCCTGGTAACCAAGTGCCCAAATGAGTCAAAAATGCATAACACAAACATGCAAACTGATTCAGAACTGCCCTGCCCACCAAATCAGTAGGAAAAGACAAAAAAAAAATTCAGATCAACAATTGTGGTGTTAACTCATTTGGTTACCAGGTGTCCATTTGGCATCTCCAACTGGCACAGAATAGTCAACGCCTAGACTAGTCTTTTGTGAAATATTTTTTAATGCTGCATTTTAGTTTTTGCAAGCTTTTATTTTCTAAATAATTCTAGGAAACCTTTAAAAATGGCTATTTGGAGACTCCCAATGATATTAGATACTACATATTGTACATATGCATATGAAAAAACAGTGACCAGTGATGAATTTAGGAAAAAACAAACACTTCAAAAATTAATTCAATAACATTTATTTAAAAATTGACATCAAAATACTAATTGTAATGTTTGTTCAACAAAGCAACTATTTACACTAAAGACACTATAGAGGTTGGCCGTCTATCCAACTGGAAACCAAAGACACTGAAAGACATGAAAGCGAGAGAGAGAGAGAAAGTTAGAAAGTTTGCAAGCACAACAAATCAAATGTGCAATACTGTGATGTGTATATGTGTACTTACCTAGTAGTGCCTCATGTCAGCAGTTCATGTGCTCTTCAACAGTGCAGATGTCAGCAGTTCATGTGCTCTTCAACAGTGCAGACTCGGAAGACATCCACTGCAACAGAGAAAGAAACAGAGACAGAAAAACTGTAAAAGCAGAACAAATCAACCTTGTAACTATGTATAGATGTGTGTATATGCGGGTACTTACATAGTACTACCTCGTGCCACGTTTTTTTCAGCAACCCAGACTCGGAAGAAACCCACAGGTAAAAAAGGAAACAAACCAAAAATTGTGTAAGCATAACAAATCAACTTTGTAACACTGTGTATAAACGTGTGTATGTGCAAGTATACTGCCTCATGCCAGCCTGTGACATTTCTTTTTCAGCAGTGCAGAATCAGAAGATACACACTGTAAAAGAGAGGGAAACAGAGACAGCCAATGTAAAAAAACAAAAACTAAAGAAATTTTAACAAACTGAAACCACTATTACCAGTGAAAACACAAGATCAAAACTTACTGGATGTGGATGGTTGTTCATCACCTCACTCCTCGGAACTGCATTTCTCAGGCTCTGAACTCCACCTAAACTTGGAAAAAACTCTTGAACAATTGTTAGTTTTGAACACTTTGAACAATATAAAGTGCAAATAAAAATGGACTAGACTAAAACCACAATAATCAATATTTCCCCTCCCTCCGATGCCAGTCATTGTAGCAGTCCCGTTTCGGAAGAAAACAGAGTGGCACCTCACATGTTGCACACATGACTGGCGTCTTTTGATGGCAAACTTTGCACTTTCGCCGTCCAGAAGTACTGTCATCAGCGATGTACTTTGGATTGTGGCAGATGGTAGATGGAGTAGGGGCCGGAGGAGCAGCTGTGCCTGATTCCAAGCCTGCAAGTTGCAAAACAAGGGTTTCCCTAAATGCTTTCTGGGTCAGGGGCTTTTCTTTCTTTGCTCTGGTCAGTTGCTGATGCAAAATGAAGGCATTGACAACAGCGATGTCCACAAAGTGGTAAAAGAAGGATCGGTACCACTTCCGTGTCTTGTGGAGCACTTTGTAGTGACCAATGAGGGCATCTGACAAGTCCACTCCCCCCATGAACTTGTTGTAGTCCAGCACAACACCAGGAACTGGTACATGCACATTAGACCACTGCCCATCATTGTCCTTAATCCTCCTTTGCACTGTGTCACCTCCATATGCTTTGTGGAAAGTGGAGCACATCAGCACTTCCCGGGTGTCTTTCCATTCCACAAACAGCAGGTCGTCCTCTCTGATCCATCGCAATGACCCTCGTGGAGCATTCCGTGGCAGCTTATTGGTGGCTGTCTTTGGGAAACCAATCCTGTTTGAACGAATGGTGCCACATGCCCAAATCCTCTTAGAGAGGAGGTCTCTGAAAAGCTTGGGACTGGTGTAAAAGTTGTCCACGTACAGCTTATAACCAGTGCCCAGATACTTTTCATCTATGAGTGCCATGGCAGACTCATAGCTCAGCCCATTCGGCGATGACATGCCCTTGCCCTCGTACACAAAGAACTCCGATGTGTAACCACACTGGGAGTCTGCCAAAACAAAAAGCTTGTAGCCCCATTTAGTGGGTTTGTTCTTCATGTACTGCTTGAGTACAGATCTCGCCTTGGATGCCACCATCCTTTCGTCTATGGAGATGTTTTGACCAGGATGGTAATATGCTCTGCAGGCATCCCTAATGTTGTCATATAGAGGCTTGATCTTCCCCAAGCGGTCATAGGCTGCTGTTCCCTTCTTTCCTTCGTTTGTTTCGTCATCCTGAGGATCGCTAAGATGGAGAGCATTCGTGATGTTTAGAAACTTCCTACAAGACATGATCTTAGTAGGAAGGGGAACGCTGTAAACTTCAGACCTCCTCCAATAGTCTGTCAATGCAGACACCTTCATGAGGCCCATGAAAACCACAAGCGCCAGGTAAGACTTCAGGTCATCCACAGAGATGTTTTTCCATGTCTTGTCTGTTCCCTGGCGATGTTTGGATGCATAGGCATTTGAGTGTTGCGTGATGGTGAGTAAGACAGATGGAGTAAAAAAAAGCTGGAACAACTGCAGCGGTGTGTAGGTGTCAGTTGTCACCAACTGTGGCCCAGGTTCACGAGCAGGCCTGAACACAGGCTGGGGAGGCCCACTGTCATCATCATCCACATTGTTCCATCTTTCATGTGAGGTGCCAGGGGACACAGCAGACACTGACTGGCATCCGCTCCTTCTGCTTCTCCCCCTCCCTCTCCCTCTCCCCCTCACCCTCCCTCTCCCTCTCCCCCTCCCTCTCATAGTTACGCCAGATGAAGATGGAGCTGGAGATGAAGATGAAGATGAAGAAGATGACTGTCGCCGTCTCTTCTGTCGTACAGCACTGGACTCCGGATTCCAGTCCTCATCTGTGTCAGAAGGCCTATTTCCAGCACAGGGAAACACACACAAAAACAAATAAGGACTTTAGTAATATATTAGAGAAATCCAACAACTGCAAGCGTCAATATTGATTTTACAATTGCAAAAGCCTAAAATAACTTTAGATAATAATTCTCAACATAATAAATCCTTTCTAATGCATCTTTACCTTGTAAATATTCTTACATTACTATAAAAACAATACAAATGAGGATTTGTCATATATTAGAGAAATACAACAACTGCAAGCATCAATATTGATTTTACAATAACAAAAGCCTAAAATAACTTTAGATAATAATTCTCAACATAATAAATCCTTTCTAATGCATCTTTAGCCTGTAAATATTCTTACATTACTATAAAAACAATACAAATGAGGATTTTAGTCATATATTAGAGAAATACAACAACTGCAATCATCAATATTGATTTTACTATTGCAAAAGCCTAAAATAACTTTAGATAATAATTCTCAACATAATAAATCCTTTGTAATGTATCTTTACCTTGTAAATGTTCTTACATTATTATAAAAACAATACAAATGAGGATTTTAGTCGAATATTTGAGAAATACAACAACTGCAAGCATCAATATTCATTTTACAATTGCAAAAGCCTAAAATAACTTTAGATAATAGTGCTCAACATAATAATTGGTAATGATTTTACCTTCTCCCAAACATTTTGATCTTGTAAATGGTCTTACATTATAAAAACAAATGCAAATGTATATGAAGTGCATATGGACGATATATAAGAGTTTTATAAAACAACCAGTTGTTCATGATCTATTTTATTATCAAAAGCAGTTAGCCAGTTGTCCATTATCCATTTCATTATCAAAACAGCTAGCATAAAACAACAAATGCAAATACACGATCAACATTGTACAAACCATTTGCACTTTTACTTCCTCCCACGTTATTTTACGTAGTTATCTGTTCTATCTGCTAGTTTATCGTCAGTGCATCATATTTACGCGTTTATAAGTGAGACGTAAAAACTTTATGAACACGATTTAGGCCTCCCCTTGCTGTTACTTTAGTAATCAAAAAGCGGCTGCCCTAAAACAAAACAAAAAAACTACAAATACAGTTTCAAACGTTCAAAACAATGGTTCTGAAACTTACCGATCTAAAACTGGATCGAGTCCGTCAACGAACAAGTCCTCCTCGGCAGAATCGACACTCGATGCCGTGCTCTCCGTGTCTGAGAAACATTTCTCCTCATCTTTTTGCTGCTCCTCGTCGCTACTTCTCATAATCTCCTCCAAAACACTCTGGACATCGCAAAAACTCTTCTGAACACGACGATCCATTGTCAGAAAAACTCTGTGGCGATCGGTGACAGGCGAACGGTGAAAAACAGGCGATGTGTTGCTGCACTGTATAGAGACGATGCGTACTGACGAGGGCGCACGAGTACCTAAAGCATTTACGCACGTGCAATCTGTGGACATGCCCACGTGTACTACGTAAAACTACGTGTCACTGTAAATATCTTGTAATTGGCTAAAACTTCCATCCATCAAAACGTTGTCATATACGGATTGGCCGGCTTTGACGAGTAGAAAATGAGGTGAGAAGATTGACAACTTGCTAAGCCAGTGAAGTACTGCCTTTGTTTTCTGAACAACAACAAAGTCTGTGATTGAAGGAAACAGACGAAGGAGGGCTTATTTTGCACGGAAGAGACTAAACTTTGAGAAAACAGGGACTTTTCTTCGATTGAATGCCGATATAAAATAATTTTTCACCGAAAAGTGTCGTTACTGGTTACATCATCTTGAAATGATCTTATATTTTTCGTTTTTTCCCTATTTTTTCCAATGTTTTGGATCAAAAGCTGGGATGTATTTTGAACAGTCAACCCTTAGGCCTTCGTGGATGTAATTGTTTTTTGGAGTCATCCTTGCTGATCAGAACTACAGGCGATAAAACGTAAGTATTGCGTGAACTTTGCATACGTTTAAGTGGGCGGTCCTTCGTGTTTTCATTTAACCCTTTCCTATGTGGACCATTGACTTGAAAAACAAGCTCAGAACATGAATCTTGAGGTTTATAGCTTTCAAACGATGCATAGATTTTGACATAAGGTTGAATATATTTACAGAACAAAGGTAATAAATCCTATAGACACGCCCAAGCCACGCCCCCCGGCCCGAATGCGGGCCGCTGCTAGTTAAATGGTTAATATAAAACGGACCGAAACAATCTATCCCACAATATGTAAAGGGAGGAGTAGTCGCCATTCTTTCGCTAGGCAGATTTGCCATCTTTTGTTCTTCTGTTTGGCGTCTGAATTTACTGCCGAGAATCCATATGCCATTAGATCTCAGTTCGTTTGTGGTCATGGCACGCCCTTGATGTTTCACTCGCTGATGATAGTGATCAATCAGTAACTTTGTGATATGGCTGGTTTTTGGTCAGATAAATGGATGCTTGACATTTGTATGTAAAGTTGCATGCTCTAATCTTCCTCCCACTCTGAGGATACCCTTGTGGTCCAAGAAGGGATTGAGTCGATACAGTCTGCTAGCTCTGTCTTTAGTAATTAACTCCTTTTGAAAGTAAAGTTCTTTGATTTCTTTGGAAAAGACTAACCCTTGTTCAATGGCAATAACTGCGTGCTCAGCTTCCTGCCTTTCTTCGAGACTTGTAGATTTGTTGGTTCTCTTTATTGAGCCTTTAAACTCCTTTACAAATCTGGTTAGTCTTGCAATAGCCTTAACTAAATTTGTCCAGTTGGAGAATTTTCGGAAACGTTCTGCCAGAGAATTTGCTGTTGTCAAGGTGTGGTGTACAAGAACCTTGCATATTTCTGGGTCATCTGTGTCAGGTTCTCCCACCTTAATCTCTCCAGTGCAAAGTGAATCTTCCTAAAGAAAACTTGGGCCACTAAACCAGTTGGAAGCTATGAGTTTTTTAGATCTGAGACCTCGAGACGCATGGTCAGCAGGGTTGTCTTCTGATGCAACATACTTCCACTGAGTTGGTTTAGTGCTTTCCTTGATTCGCTGGATACGGTTTGCCACGAAAACATGAAAACGCCTCGCTTCATTGTTTATATATCCTAAGACAACTTGCAAATCCATCCAGAAGAACTCTTGAATATTTTCCAACTCTAGTTCTCCTTTGAGCATGTCACTTATGCGCACCGCTACCACTGCTGCGGACAACTCCAATCTTGGTATAGTAGTAACCTTGGTGGGTGCTATTCTGGACTTTGCAATGACAAGTGAACAGTGAATTCGTTCTGATTTACTGATTGCTCTTAGATAGGTACAGACACCATATCCTGCAACACTCGCGTCCGAAAAATGGTGGAGTTCATATCTTTGAACTTCTTGAAAATCTACTGGTAGATAGCAGCGATCAATCTTGACATGAGCAAGGGTCTTTAGATCTGTAAGCCAGGACTCCCAACGTGACTGAAGCTCATTTAAGAGTGGTGTGTCCCAGTCTGATTTGTCACGACACATTTGCTGTAGAATTTGCTTACCAAGTAGAACGAAAGGTGCCACAAACCCAAGTGGGTCGTAGACGGAAGCTACAGTTGGCAAGACTCCTCGTCTGGAGAATGGACGCTCACTCACTACTACTCGAAACTGGAAATGATCTGAAGAGACCCTCCATTTAACACCTAGAGCTCTTTCAATCAGTTGCTCGCCTAGTGCTTGGTCTTGGTTTCTTACTGTCTCTACACAATCTTCTTTAGGGAGAAAGTCAAGAACTTGTGGGCTGTTAGAAACAAACTTTCTGCAGTCGCAATTTTTGAGTACTGCAGAGTTGTTTCACTTCATGGACTAGGCGAATAGCCTTATCTTCGGAGTGGAAACTGATAAAGCTATCATCCACATAAAAGTTCCTTTCAATGAATCTTCTAGTTGCTTCACTGAACTGGCCTTGACCTTGTGCAGCAATGTACTTGAGACCAAAGTTTGCACAAGCCAATGACGAAGCAGCCCCGAACAAATGAACTCTCATTCGGTAGACTGATGGACTTTTGTGGAAATCTCCATTGTCCCACCACAGGAAACGGAGGTAGTCTTGATCTTCTGGCCTGACTCTAAACTGGTGAAACATACGTTCTATGTCACACATCACTGCCACTGGACCCTTACGAAACCGACACAAGACACCTATCAAGGTATTGGTTAGCTCTGGCCCTGTGAGCAGATGATCGTTTAATGACACACCTTTATATTTGGCTGAACAATCAAACACTACTCTAATTTTCCCAGGTTTTTGGGGGTGGTACACCCCATGATGTGGAATGTACCAGGTAGGGCTTTTGTTAAGTTCTTCAAGTGGAACTCTTTTCGCATCCCCACGCTCTATGGTTTCGTTCATGAATGTAGTTTAGTCGTTGCAATATTGCTTGTCTCTTTCAAGTCTTTTCTTGAGACATTGAATTTGGTGTTCTGCACAGCTTTTATTGTTTGCCAGACATGGCTTGTCCTCTTTAAATGGCAAAGGTAGCTCACAATGTCCGTTTGCTGTTACCCTTACTCCTTCTTCCATTATAGACAAGAAACGCCAATCCTCTTGGGAGAAGTGAGAATTTTTCACCTTTCTTTCACTGAAATCAGACTCAAGGACTTTAATCACATCCGGTGGTGTCATTACTTGTTTGACGTGTGTGCGACAAATGTAATGAACTTCATTTGGCAACTCATCTGATGGCAGCTTGGGTGTCACTTCCTTAACAATAATCCTGTGGCCGCTTCCCATAGCATCACCATAGTCAACACAAGGGTCAGCACTACCGACTTTTGTCCACCCCAAGTCTGTTCTTTGAGCGAATGGCTCATTTTCCTGACACAACTTCTCCAGGTAAAAGCGCTTGTGAGCAGTTGTAACCTATGAGTAACCCAACATCACATTTTATAGGAGGGGCAATCTCTTCGGCAAGGTGCTCTAAGTGGGGCCATGCTCTTGCTGTCTTATTAGTGAAGATGTGATTTAGATTGACAGGAATAAACTCTCTTGTGTATGTTACGGGAAGAAGAATTCTCTTCTTCCCAGACAGCCTTTCACTTTGAATAACTGTATCTCTGGTGGACAGCGTAGAAAGCTTTAACTGTACAAGCTTCTTGTCAGCATCCAGAGCATCTGCCTTTTCTTGTAAAATGAATTTTGTGTCACTCTGACTATCTAGAAGGGCATACACCAGGATTTCATGTTCTGGGTTGTTTGTTGTGGATAAACAAACAGGACTGATTGTAGATGTGAGGCCAGCACTATTTGTTTGAACTACACGGTGTGATATTGTCTCGCTTGGTACTTCTTTGTTTTGTTTGATTTCTTTTGTGTCTTTTATGCCTTCCTTGTTCTTTCTGATTTTTTGTCCCATTCCTCATGTAAACAGGTAGGATGTTTCCTTTTGCATGTGTCACAAACACTTCTCTTTCCACATTTCTTTGAATGGTGTCCAGGGTTAAGGCACCTAAAACATAATCCCTTTGTTTGCACAAACTTGACTTGTTCTGTTATTGGCTTATCCATAAACTGTCGACAGGCGTGAATGCTATGGTATAATCTTTCACAGAAGACACATTTCTGTATATTTGTTTTTTCTTCTGCAGCACTTGCCAGCACCTTAGTTCCGATACTTCGAGTCTTTGTAGGCCTAACTTTCTCTAAGTCACTTCCCTTGAGTGCATGTAGTGAAGTTACTGGGTTGCACGCTATCTTGGCTTCTCTTGTGATAAAGTCCACAAAGTTACTGAATGTTGGAAAGGAACCATGCTGCTCTTCAATCTCAATCACTTTTCTATTCCATCTTGCTGTTAACCAAACAGGAAGCTTGCTTAGTATTTTCTGATTTTTGCTGCAATCATTTAAGACCTCAAGATTCTTAATTTGTAGCACAGCAGCCTCACAGCCTCTAAGAAAATCAGAGAACTCTCGTAGCTCAGCACTGTCCTTTGTTCCAATCTTTGGCCATGAAGTTAGCTTATCTCTGAAGGCTTTGGCGATTACAAATGAACCACCATATCTTTCTTCAAGAGTGTCCCATGCCGCATAATACGCTACATCTGTACCCAGTAAAAAGTAACTCTCAACAGCTCTTCTGGCTGGTCCGCCCACATACTTGTGGAGATAGTAAATCTTTTCATTCACTGGAATGTTTTTCCGGTCTATTAGTGTCTGAAAGGACATTTTCCAATCTTTGTACTTGAGAGGGTCTCCATTGAAAACAGCAGGCTCTGGTACTGGTAAACGGCTTATATTAATGGATTCTGCTAATGCTCTAGCCAGTGCGGTAGTGCCATCTTCTTGTGTAGCATTGTTCGTAAATTGCCACCTTGTGGTCTGTGGTGAAGCCACAGTAGGTTGTGATGGTGTTAGCAGAAGTTCAGGCAAACTTCCTGGCTTAGGAGCAGCTTTCCTTTGTTTAACATTGTCGTGTAGGAGGTCTGAGATTTCTTCATCTAAATTAATTTCTTTCTCGTACACCTTCAGTTGTGCCTTGGCAGCATTCATTTTCTTTACAGTTTCTAGACGTTCTAGCTCTCTTCGCTTCTGTTCTAATGCCTTTAGTTTTTCAATGTTTTCTGCTTCTTGTTTTGCTAACCTTTGCCGGTTTTCTGCTTCGAGATTTTCAAGCTCGTTTCTTTTACGATCCATTTCCTCCAGAACTTTCAGAGTGGCTTCAGTTGCAGCTAATTCAGCTGCTGCTGCTTGTTTCTTTACAGACAACCAGCTTGAACTTGAATATGTGCTTCTAGAACCCTTAGATTTTTGAGACGCTGCTGAGATGAACACTGACCCAGCTTCATTCCAGCGAAGTGATCCCTTTGCATTTCCATTGTCTGCAAGCCAATCTTGAGCTAGTTGTATAAGTTTTTGAGAAACAGCATCACATTTGTCCACTCTTCGACGAGTGTCTCCATCAGGAGTTACATAACTGCACAGGTTTTCTTACGCTTGTTTTACTTCTGTTGAGGCATTTTGGATCTGGACAATGCGATCATGCAATATTACACTAACAGGCTTTTCAAGTGCCCCTTTAAATTGTTTAGCAGCAGATTTCCATTCATCATAGCTTGCCTTAAAGTGAGTTTGAAGCTTATTTACCTTTTCTTCATGCAGTGCTTGACCCTTTTCAGTGAATTTCCTGACTCTTTGGCTTTTTCACAAGCTCTCTTGTTTAGCAGCTTGATTTGTACTTGGCTCTTGTATGCTTGTGTCCCAAATTTCATCATCAGGACTGACTTGCAACTGCAACTCCATAGCTTCAATATCACAGTCTTCTTGATCGTCCATACTACTATAATAGTGTGCTTCAAACTTTGTTACTTATAACTTTAACTCTTTAACTAAGTGATATCACACTCTTTAATGTGCTTATGGCAGTAAATTTCTTAACTCTTTAAAGACAAACTTAAATGTGTGTCATATACACCTTAAGTCAAATTATAGATAAATTGTTCACTTATTACAGAAAATCTTAAATATAAAAATGAAATACTAAAGACTTCACCTTTAAATATCTTGATGTATGCTTAAATGAACAAAAACTACTTAGTTAACAGTCACCTTATATTAAACAAACAATAACTAGCTTAGTCTCAAATTTTTTGACCACTGCACTTTACCCCTTTAAAGGGGAAATGAAGCACTCAGTCAAGTTTACCTTATTTTGTAGAACAATTTCCACTTTAAAGAAAAATATATAACAAACATGATTAAACATAACCATTTCGAAGAAAAGAGGGTGTTTTATCATACAATTTACTGCAAGGGCGCCGCCATTTTGGAATGTCGCAGCGTGTGACGTCACGGGGTTGGTTGGTTCTCTTTCCCGCCTAGGTAAAACAAGCGTTTCTTTAGTTTTTGGTTCAATGTTTGCTTTAAAATGGAGAGAGATGAGCTTGAAAGAATAGTGGAGCTCATCGTCCATCCAATGGCTTATGCATTTGAGCCAATACTGCGAAAAAACAACGTACGACGACCGTTACAAGTGGAAATGAAGGTTTTTATTTATTATAGCCCTTTCACACACAAACAACTAGTAATAGATAAACTCATTACTGTCAACTAGTTGACCACTAGAGGGCCCCAATGTTGTTTTTAACGAAACTGTGGGACAGTAGAATAGGCGAGCAAATGTCAAGACGAAAATTTAGTTTAAAACTTTAATGCACGGAATCCAAAGAGATTAAAAATATGATTACATGGGAAACTTTATAATTTGGCATAACGTTTGGAAATACTTCAGCGTATGGAGTCCGGATTTGTAAACGGAGCCATGGTAGACATGTTTTGCCATTTCCGTTGGGTTTGATATGCTGATACGTTGCTATGCCGTCGAATCTAATGCATGTTTGTGAATGAGTGTTGTTTATACAAGTTGACATTTATTTTAATTTCTAACTGCCATTTGGGTAACAGAGCCAATGACGAAAATGGGGCAGTATGTCTTAATATTCCTAGTTCAATAATAACAAACCGGAAATTCCAATGAGCAATAATCCTTTTTATGACTGCAATGCATGAAGTCGTGGACGTGTGCCCCATATCTAGAGCAACACCAGCATTTGTCGTTAAAAAGTACATTACATTCCTTATAGACAATAACCCGTCTTTGTTGCCCTTTATTTCACCTCACATTTAATTCTAGGCCCTTCCTAGTGATTGGTTACAGGAGGCCAGCGCTGCCCCTCTTTGACACACCTCTAAGTGTTTCAACTAGGTCCGGTGCTCGCCCTAAAAGAGGTCTGCTTGTTTGTTGTGTCACTTTTGACAGAGAAAGTTGGGAGGTCCGTTGAGCTCGCATGATAGCCTGAGAGATTGAAAACAGACGGAGCAGCTTTCAGTCTGTTGGCAGGGGCGCAGCTAAGGGGGGGAAAGTTAGGACGATTCTAAGGGCCCATGCACTCTAGGGGCCCCCAGAGATCTGCTTTATAATTAATACCAGTACTATAATGTAATATAAATTATTAATGTATCTCTAAATTACAAGTAAAACAATTTATTAGAAAAAAAACAGCTTATATCTGCCTCTCGTGTCTGTCACTGTCAAATTGCACCCCCCTCCTTTCACTCTATGGTTCAGTCCGTCAGTAGCGGGAAGAGAGTTGATGCTTTGATGAGTGCGAGCGATCGTCAGGTAAACTGTCAAAGCAGCGATGGTTAACAAAGATTAAATCCGGTCATCGAAAACGAAAAGAGAGGATACAAAAAGCAGAGAGGGTGAAAAGGTAATGGCAGTTGCTATCACAGTTTCTTGAAAAGAAAGGTAACGTTATGTCTATTCACAGAGATTTCTTTTTGCGGTAATGACAGCTCCGCGAGTTTAATTTACTTTGCTAATGACGAGCTCTCTCTATATATATATACGCCCTCACCCGCTCTTCCCTACGAAGTTCCCCAAACTCATCTCCCAGTTGAAGAAGCAGGTAACTGAGATCCTGCCTTTAAAAATAGCATGTGCATTGCAGTCTGCGTTTAAGTATTAATTTCACTATGACATTAACTTAATTGTTGACGTGGCCACTATTAAATGACTGCTATTTTTCCACAATGATGATTATGTAGAATAATATTAGTTATAACAGCAAAGCAAACATAAAACTGAAAGACAAAACTTTAAATTTATCAAGTTAGGTTTCCTTGAAGGATAATGATCTTTTTTTTTTTTTTTGCCCAGTGGACCATTTCTAGTAATATAACTGATTAGTCAAACTCATACCATATCAGCAGAATAGTGTAAAACAATATCTCAATGTCCATGCAGACAAGTTTTGAATTAATTATGTATCTTTTAAATATGTCATAGCCAGGATGCTCCTCAAGCCAGTCTTTTGAGCCTAGATTGTTAAAGTAGAGCCCATAGTGAATGGCGTAATTTAAATGTAATAAATCTGCAGAATTCTGTCTGTATTACTTTACTGCATGTACTCAGTTACACAAGCACGTGTGTAAACACACACACACACATACAGATATACACACATACAGATATTAGCCCCCCTTTTAATTTTTTTTTCTTTTTTAAATATTTTCCAAATGATGTTTAACAGAGCAAATTTTCACAGTATGTCTGATAAATTTTTTCTTCTGGAGAAAGTCTTATTTGTTGTATTTTGGCTAGAATAAAAACAGTTTTTCATTTTTTAAAAACCATTTTAAGGTCAAAATTATAAGCCCCTTTAAGCTATTTTTTTTCTCGATAGTCAACAGAACAAACCACTGTTATACAATAACTTGCCTAATTACCCTAACCTGCCTAGTTAACCTAATTAACCTAGTTAAGCCTTTAAATGTCACTTTAAGCTGTATAGAAGTGTCTTGAAAAATATCCAGTGTAATATTATTTACTGTCATCATGACAAAGATAAAAGAAATCAGTGATTAGAGATGAGTTATTAAAACTATTATGTTTAGAAATGTGTTTAAAAAATCTTCACTCCGTTGAACAGAAATTGGGGAAAAAATAAACGGGGCTAATAATTCTGACTTCAACTGTATGTATATATGCACATGAAAATGTAAAATTTTCAGTGAATATTTTATTACTGTTCCTTTTTTGTATTACGTTTACATTTGAACAATAAATCATCTGCTAGCTACAGTCATGGTCATTCTCTTACTAAATATTGATAATTGGTCGACAAAATCAATAATAAAATGCATAGGTCAGTATAACTACATCACGGACAAAGAGTTTGGATAGCTAGCTTGGTAGTAGGGGGCCCATCCTCATATTTTTTCATGGGGCCCAAAATTGCTAGCGGCGCCCCTGTCTGTTGGTGCGACGATTTACTAACTTTTCTGACTCAAAGATCTTCTCAGTGTAATCGTCCTCTAAAAAATGGCCACTGCATACTCGGAGAGTTTTTCCTTTTTATCGCCGCTAGCCAGTGAAGCAGCGTTGTTCTGCGTTTTAGCGGCTGTTTATGAAATTGAATTAATTTACCCTTAGCTTTGACACTGTAAAAATCATTTTTACATCCAGGAGCAATACAGTAGTGCCCCCCCTTTTGTATTTTTATATGTCTTGTGGTATTCGACTTTGTAGTCTCCATCGTTTAGTCGTTTTTTTGCTACTGTTATCTATTTACCTGTCTATCTATTTAGCGGAACCAACCCCGTGACGTCACACGCTGCGGCATTCCAAAATGGCGGCGCCCTTGCAGTAAATTGTATGATAAAACACCCTCTTTTCTTCGAAATGGTTATGTTTAATCATGTTTGTTATATATTTTTCATTAAAATGGAAATTGGTCTACAAAATAAGGTAAACTTGTTTTGTTTTGTAAATGAGTGCTTCATTTCCCCTTTAAGCACTTAATAAAGTCCCTTTAAGTTAGCAAGGTTAATATGCTTCACATTTAACTTGTTTTAAATGTGTTACTTCTTCTTAGCTTAACCACGCTGCACTCTTATACACCGGCTGCCATTGATTTGGGGTTTGCACGCATGCAGTCCTTTTTCCTTTGATGCTTGAGAATGATGTCACCGCCAAACGAGCTGCTCGTTTACAGCTCCGCTGCTGCGACCGGCACCTCTCTGTTCTCTTGTCCTCTTCTCTTTTTCTGACTGTGACTCCCCTCGAGATGAAACAAAGGCTCAAGTCGTTCTTGATTTTTAGCTGACATTTATTCGGACACAAGTCTGTAGTATGTTTTGTACATTCTAGCCTTAATGTCCCAATAATGCTGTCAGTACTACGAAAACATAAGCCTAAATTAACCCTTTAAAGGTGGTGTTTGCACATAATTAACAAAATACATACAACCAGTAAATAAAGTGTACATTCAACATATAGAAATACACTTAATTGGCTAATTATTCATTAACATACACACATACTCATACATGCTCACAGTTCCCATGGAACCCGTAGTTAACCCATCTGGACCCCACATGTCATTGCTGGCTGGGGTACATCATGTACTTTCAAAATGTATGATATATATATCTTAGTGTTTCCGTTATTTTTAATTAAATAATCCAAACTGTGCATGAAAATATGTGGATGGAAACACCGCTTGTGATAAAACACATTTGGCACTGAGACCCATGAAACCTGCCGAGTACAAAACTCTAAATTGAAGATAAAATGGCTTAATTGTCTGGATTTGGACATTCTGCCAAACATTTGGGATAATGCAATTACATAATTCAGCAAAATATATAACACTTCTAGTGGTTCTGGAAAATCTTAAAGTACTGTTAAACCTGTTTTATTGTATTTATGCTATCGTTTATAATCAATGTTTAGGTATTTGTTTTATTAATGATCAATCCATGTCTAAATAATATCTCAGAACTTAATATTTAACAAAAATTATGAACACTGATATACTTGCTAACAGTCCGCGTGAGACCAATACCACAAAATACCTTTGGGCAGATGATGGTGTTTTCTCTCTGAGGTCTGGTGGACGATGCATTGACCAGTCACTCTTCAGAAACACAGAGCGGTATACATATGATCCTGATCTCACCCTGAAGACACAAACACACCAGAGGAATAAACTGCAGGACATGCATATGTCTATCAAATGTTCTAGTTGATCTTCATGTTCTCTCCTCTATAAGCACAAGCTGAAACTGTTCTGCGGTCAGCTTTAACTCTGATGTTGTGCAGGACTTTAAACACCACACATGACACATGTTCAGCTCTGGTAAATATGACCCCAGATCAAGCCGTCTGTAACCTAGAACGATCTAAACACATCTCCTGAAGGTGTAAACTGAAGCTTTGTCCATTATTTGATCAGCAACACAGATAAGTGCACTGTTGTTGGTCTTTGTTCTTCAGAGAAAGTGTTGA
>CAIGQQ010028320.1:59010-75148 GCA_903798035.1 Danio albolineatus | reverse complement strand
TATATATATATATATATATATATATATATATATATATATATATAAAATCCTAAAATTGACAATATAGCAATCTCCAATTCCAACCAACATTCGGTACAGTCTAGTCTAACTGAAAAAAGGGGTGGAAAAACTAATATAATACTCTGAAACGAGATGAAAGAGAGAAATACTCAAATCTTTAGTGTCCTTCAGCAAAAGCACGTCGAAACAACCAAATATAATAACCTAAAATGATACTAAAAGATCTTTACACACCGCTAATGTCAGCGATGGTCAGACACTAATGCAGCTCACACTAGTTAATCAACGTCATCGACCGTTTCTCGAACACATTCCTTTTAGAACGCCACTGAGGAGGGGGTGTCTGCAGTCGCACCTGTTGTTCCTGATACATCCAGTAGAGGGAGGCAGCACAGTATTAGTATGAGCCTTCAGAACTTTCCAATACGCCAAAATCATCACACCAAACCAAACACGACATGATGGAAACGCAGGGGCCAGCCAGCACTTCACACATGCATACTATGAGAGGTGTCAGGTCTGTCTTTGCATGAACAATTGACTGAAACTTTTACACCTCTCACAAAATTAAATAAAAAAGACTCAAATGTTAAGTGTAAAAATAAACAGAGACAAACTGCCTGAAATGTTTTATTTCATTAAAATATCATGGGCAATTTTTTTTTTCAACTAAACTGGATTAGTTTTAAGCAAAAAAAAAAAAAGTTACCAAAAGGCCTGAAGTATCAATAAGATACATAATAAATTTATAAAAACATGTATATGGTATAAAAATGGATCTTGATAGAGCGATTAATAAACATCTCAGTTCCAGAAAATGTGAATAGGGACATTTCTTAATCCAAATATTATTTTCTATATCTTGTCTAAAAATATATTCAGTAGGCCCACACGGAATCTGCGTGTGCAGAAATCTGCAGATGTGTGTAAATGAATATTTACTCAGTTAAATAAAATCATTAAAATCATTCAGCATAAATCCACAGATTTTTTACAAAATTCTCAGCAGAAATAGCAAAAAATGTCCGCAGATTCTGTCTGGCCCTATTATTCATGTCTGTACTTATAAACATACATTTTGTGTGATGCCTCTTGTTTTTATCAAAATAATTTAATTAACTAATAATAAATATTAATAAACAAAAAAACATTTTCCAGATTATTCTTATAACTTTTGACCTCAACTGTGATTATGATTTGATTGTTAATTTGCTAAAACTTTTACATCTACATGAACTTTACACTTGGCTGTGTAAATGATTTTGAATTAAAACTTTTGTACCATTCTATCCGTTATCTTCCGTGTATGTATTTTCGCGTATTTCTCCTGCATTTGTAATGTTTCTATGAAAAGCGAAAGTAGCAGCTACAGACCTTAACTGTGATATAATTTCAGGAACTATTATGTTTTCACATTATTTTGGATTGACAGCACGTTAAAACGAATATAAAAACGGCCGAATTCACGTCCTTTCCAGTAAAGCTTATGCTTTATATTTTACCCTTATGCAGCCTCTGAATCAGGCAATTCAGTAACGGTGCTGGCTGATGGACGTGCTCCGTACTGATAAAGACAGCTTTTTGAAGATAAATGAAAGCGGATACTCTGAGATTTGGCTGTGTGAACAGACAAATACACTTAATAATATGTAAACATGTTTGATTTTAAACACAACTAATATTATCTTAATTGAGCATAAACAAAACTAATGTTTTTTCATTGCATTCTTAAAGTCACACCTATCAAACAAAACAGTGGATCAAACGGAGATTCATTTGCTGCTCTTTACTAAATAACTATAGTAACTTTAATGTTTAATCAACACTTAAATGCAGTGAATACAAAATTTATCTTTTGAAGCTGACGGTCTATAAATTTACAACTATGAAGCGTTTACCATAAAGTCAACTTTATGGCAGCCCTTGACTTTAGCCCATAGAATTTTTATTATTTGAAACTTTTAATAAAGATAATTTTAAAAATAGTTGGCGCCATGTATGGCGCCCCTATGCGCCGCTTATACTGCATACCCCCTTTTCAGCTCGGCATAAAGGTGCTCTGGTGACAGATGCTGGGGCCATGGTCTTTAGCCTCCTTGTTAGACCAACTGCCATGCAGAAGGTCGCTGGTTTGATCCCAGCTCGGAGCGGGTTGGGTGTTGTAGGGCCAGTGGGGTTACACAGGCCTAGGGAACTTCACTGTTCAAAAAACCATCACTCAACACCTCATTGGATGAAAAATACAGACCAGTCTCTCTCCTATTTATTGTCAAGGGCTTTTTTTAACTAAATTTCCAAATTTGTAACTTAAAACTATAAAATATTAAAGGATATCGGCTTGGAAAAAACGTCAACTGCTTACTGATCTGCTTACATCACCTTCCCTGCAACTCCACACATTCAACACAATTTCTCAATCCAGCTGGGATCATTCACAATTACCCCATGTAGTTCGGTAAGGAATCTTAGGGTGATTCTGGATGATCGGTTGTCCTTCAAAGAGGACATTGCTAACACAGCTCCATCATGCAGATCTGCACATTTCAACATCAGAAAAATCAGACTCTTCTTAACAGATCATGCTGCACAACTTTTAGTGCAAACTCTTGTCATTTCAAGGCTGGACTCCTGCAGTGCTCTTCTAGCTGGACTCCCATCCAGCACCCTTAATCCTCTACAGATGCTCCAGAACGCTGCAGCTCATCTGGTCTTCAATGAGAGCCCGCGTAACTCCTCTCTTTAACCCTCTGCATTGGTTACCGCTAGAGACTCGTATCAAGATCAAATCACTTAAAATCCAATTCACAAAATCAAAAGACAATTTGTGAATTAACAAAAATTGTATGTGTGATTTTAAATAGTTCCAGACACTTCAGGAGATCACCAAATTTGTCCCTCTGGGACAGTGGCTTTTTTTGAATGCTACATGTGTTTACTGCAACCAGGTTAATCAATGGTTTTTAACCCTTATAGCAGATGAATCCTTCTGTATGTGTCTGAAATGACAGATGTCTGGTACTAAACAAAAGCTAGTGATATTTGCAATACATTGGTGTAAAAGAAAAACTAGTATCAGAAACAGTATTTGTCTTGTAACATTTGATGTAAGATAGTAACAAACTTACAAGATATTTTACCACATGAAATTACCAAGCAGTAAATGACTTACCCTGAGCATAATGGTACAGGGCGTGGGCCCGCTCTCCATGGCAACTAGAGTGGAGGAACTATGACATCAATTTGTATGCAAAAACCCAGAAGCGAGTTAGCATTTTAGCAGTTCCGGTTCCCTCGTCCAAAAGTCAATGGTTTTTTTGATTGGGATTTCAGATAAATCGCTTAAATAAGGTTTGTGGCGAACACAAACTCAATATACTTTCACGTTTTATTCTACGACATAAAACACATCAGTTACACCACATTTTTGATTTTTTAATTCGATTATGCTTCTTTTAAAAGACGGTTGCTATCAAGTTGCTAAACGGGACTACAGGCGGTGTCGGAGACATTATACGTCATCGAGCTGCACTGGTCTGGAGCGCAGCCCGCTTGCGGTGGACATTAGGATTTGACTGTTATGTAAGTATTTACATGAATAGTATTTTATAGTTTGTACTAGTATTTTTCTAATTGGGAATTCATATTGTGTGTAGATAATGCCTTCAATTGTAAAGACTGCCAGAACAGATTAATGTGTTGATCATTTATTTTATTTAAACAATATTATGAAGATAACTTACTGCTGACCACTGCAGCCTGTCTCTTTTCTGCTCTCAAGTAATGCAAATGTGTGAATAAATGTGTAAAAATACACACATGTGAGCTGTTATTTTAACGTAATCAAGGGATTTTTCATCGTTTTTTCTTCATCTGAACACATTTAACTCTGTCATACACTCCTCCTTAACATGTAGAGCATATGTGACTATGGGCTGCTTTTCGGTGTACTTCGTGACAAAAAAAGAATATTAAATGTTGTTCTGTGTCCATGATGGAGCCGGTATTTGATAGACTTGTTCCTCACGCCTCACTTCTGTCGTGTATTACTAAGGTAAGCAGGCTGTATGCACGCGAGCGATACACTTATTTAAATATCTTATCATGATACTATATAGGCACATTTATACATACAGTTTTAAATCTTTTACAACAACTGTAAAGCAAAACATGCATTTCCCACGTAAAAACGGTCCAAAAGACACGTATGTCTATGTGTTTTTGCGTATTTATTTGTTTGTTTAAAATATATAGTGTGGATTATAATATAATAAACCCAGAGATTAAACCTTTATCATGGATCATATTTTAAAAAAATAAGCTAGAAGAGTTGTCTTTAGTAGGGTGGTGCTGACGTCACAGGCGAGCGCCCCGAAAGCTGTAGTCTGCTTATAGCCTCATGTTAGCTTTTCAGTTCTTGCGTTTACATTTACGACCCAAAAGTGCTAAAAGTTGTATTTTCATGTGAGGATTATCCGGCTGGACAAAATGTGTAAGTGTAATGAACAGTGTTTGAACATAGAGCTTATTTTTTGTACACTTCGAAAAGCCTATGGGAAAATCCTATGGGGATTTTATCGAGGGAACCAGTTTTATGCTAGCAGCCGATTGGCCTACAAGCTGACGTCATAGTTCCTCCACTCTATTGAAGCAGAGTCACCAACCAATCAGGAAATTGATCTTAAGCAGTTAAAGAGAAGCCAAATCTCTGCTTTTGTGGTTTCTCAGGTGTGATTCTAAGATCTAGTAATAAGAGCTCAATTTAATTTGGGACGGTTGTCAACTCATTTTGCACAAGCACCAGAATTGAGAACCACTGCTCAAAACAACAAACTATCATACTCAAAATGAATTGCCTTTCTAAAGTTACTTCTCTACTTCAGTATATCCCTGTAAATATTTCTTTACAATATTTAAAACAAATATTATATAATTTAGTCACTTAATTTATCTGGAACAATAAGCACCCTAGGTTGCACAGGATTATATTGCAACAGCCAGTTGATAAAAAAGGGTTGGGGCTTCCCATTTATGTCATGATCACCAGCGATCTCCTCAGTCAAAGATCACCATACCTGTCAACCCTCCCGTTTTTCCCGGGATTCTCCCGTATTTTACAGTTCTATCCCGTTATCATCCCGTAAATGTATTTTCTTGTTTTTCTCCCGTATTTTTAGTCATTCTCCGACGGGTGTCAATAATAATAAAGAGCCGATCCTCCCTATACGCAACCCATACCGCCGAACCACCAGGGGCCGCCCTTGCTCTTAAATCTGTTGGAATCTGTCTGTGCTTTCGGTTTATTTAGGCATGAAACACTCTGAAATAAATATAAAAACGGCGGGATTCCCTTTCCTTTTCATTACAGCTGCCGTCGCTCCGCATATACAATCCTCAAAACAGTCATAAAGCAGTGCGTGACTGTCAGCTGACGCGTTCGTAATGATAAACAGATGCTGTTTCCCAAACGGAATCTGTACACTCGATTAGAGGCATAGTGGATACTGGGTTTTGTGTTTGTGTTTGAACAGAAATATACACATAATTAATAATAATAATAATAATATCTAAATCATAATTAATAATAATAATGTCGATCTTGAAGAGGTTTTTTTCAAACACAAGTAATTTTTTCCTAAATGAGCATAAAAATTTAGGTAAGCAATCGAATGCTTTCATTATAACTATATATGTAAACTTCTTTTATTTATAACAGTGACGCCTCTGTTATTTAATGTAATCAAACAAAAAAATCTAAATAAATGAGATTCATTCACTGCTCTTTATTCATAATGTGTAAGTTATACAGTGAGGAAAAGATGAATAAGATTTTATAACTTGATCCTATTTCTTTGTAACAGCTAATTTTAATAAGCTAAACTGTTTGCTAACGTATACTATTAAATTTTCATTTGTAAGTAATAATCTAAATAATTATTACTGACTGTTTAACTGTTTATTTACTTTGAAACAGCTCCAGAAGGACATATTTAATAAGTTGTTTTATGTTATATGTTTTTTTTTTTTTTTTTTGGGGGGGGGGTGGTGGGGGGGGGGGTTGTAGGTTGTGATGATCCCTTATTTTCACATCCTAATGTTGACAGGTATGGAGATCACTGGTTCACATACTTCCGTGAACTACAGATCAGCCATGTTAAGGACTACATTTCCAGCCAGGTAGCACACACACACTCCTGTTCCACATCACGACTGATTGCGCACAAACACCACCGCAGGACTGTCTGAGAATGATTACACACACTACAAAAAGCAGCACACACATGCTCAGTCATTGCTGAGTAACGCGATCTGTTAAGTAACTTTACAACGCGTTTTCTTTGTTCCTGTTTATCTGTGTTTTTGATCTTAGCCTTGCTTTCTGTTTATCCTTGCCTGCCGCCAGCCTTTTGACTCCTTGCCTGTTCTACGATTACGATTTGGATTTCCTGTATACATCTGTTTGCCCCTGATCGACCACCGCTATACTGACTCTTAATAAATATCTGCAATTGGATCCTCGCCTCCGTTGTCATCGTCACACCACCGTTACAATTTATTTCATTATTACGCCTTCAGTCTGAGACAAATCGTGCACTGATCCATCCGTTCTGAGAGAGCTCTACTACAATGTCTATCCATCCATCTATTTATTCATTTTATTTGGTAAATGTGTTATTTTTGAGGCTGATCTTGTTTGAGTCACAACATAAAAGAGAGATAAACCAACAAAATAGCCTGAATGCTAATTATTTATTATAAAATGCTACTCATAGAAAACAATCAATCAAAGCAACCAACAAATGTCTGGGGATAATAATAAAGATAAAGAACTTTAGAAGGATATATTCACAACAACACTTTAACTACATGATACAAGTAATGCAAAACAAATCAATAAGATGACAGGTCTTGACATGAGGATTTCTGAGTAGCCACAGCGTCCTGGGGTAGCTAGCACAACAACTTTTATATCCCCATTGAGGAGTAATGCAGGTATCCAATCAGGATTTACCACACACTCCAATCTCGAGTCTTGGGATCATCACAGTGTATTAATATTGTAAAACTTAATACCTGTTGCTCTGCCTAAATCATAAAATATTCATCAAGTTTGTATTCTACTCAATAAAGTAAATGTAGTAAACTAGAAAGAATCTTGAACCTAAAAGTAAAGAAACTTTACTAATAAAAGCTGCAACACAGGACAATTGAATGGGCTTTCTAAACTTGAGGCCCTGGTATACTGCAAACTAACCTGCTGGAGCTCCACCTTCTTTGATGTGCGGTGTCTTCCCAGTGATGTTTCTCAATCAGGGAGTCAGACAGAGAACATCATCCAAAACAACACTAGCTACACGAATACACTGGAGAGTGGAGTACAGATGTATCCGCACCTGTACAATCACTTGCAAAGATTTTAAGCCACAGAGGTGCTGTTTGCCAGATGTTTGTGACTGTTGTTCTCTCAGCCATGAAAAATTCTGTGCACATGAGAAAATGTTTTGCTGCATTCATGTCATGTGAGCAACTTTTTTTCCATATGTTTCTTAAGCTGCGCCGAATGAGCGAAACTCTGTAGACACTGATCAGATCTGTACGGTTTCTCTCCAGTGTGAATCCTCTTGTGTATTCAGATGTGTTAACTGATTAAACCTCTTGTCACAGTCTGAACACTTGTACGGTCTCTCCAGTGTGAATCGTTTGCTGCAGTTTTTAATTTTAAAAATGTAACAAGTCTTCTCACACTCAAGCACATACACTCTTTCACACCAGTGTGGATCTTCATGTGTTCATTAAGGTTTGATGATCGGTTGAAACTCTTTCCACACTGAGTGCATGTGAATGGTTTCTCTCCAGTGTGGGTCTTCATGTGTTTTTAAGGTCTGAGGAGTTGCTGAAACTCATCCCACACCGAAGCTGCGGTCACACAAGAGTTTGAGCATGCGAAATTCTTTTGTACGGAGCTGCAAAAAGGGGCGAGATTAAAAAAATAATAATTAGAATTTTTTTAAAAAGTGAGCGATTGGTCCATATTTTAAATTTAAAATTAAATGTTTTTAATCTTCGATTGGTCTCAAATAGTCAAGTGATGCGATTTCGCAGGTCAGAGTTCACCAAGCTTGAACTTTGCAATGCAGTGAACTGCAAAACTTGACGCACGAACTTGTGTTTCCGGTCTGACGCATTCGCATACGTATGAATGGAAGTCTGGGGAGAAAAGCCCAGCGTGACCATGGCTTATGCCGAGTTCAGACTGCATGATTTTCAAAGTAGTCATGTCACAGATGTTTTCACACTGCATGACGTTTTGTCGCTGCTTTGTTTACACTGCAAGATGGATCGACGACAGGGAGTTTCACACTGCACGAAGAATCGCTGACACCTTTGTCCAAACTACATATCACACCCAAAAACACAGAGTATATATTTTGTTATTAACTACATAACAAGAAAGAAGCCTTTACTAGGGTATAAAATGTACATATTTGCTCACCTGGCTTTGAAGGGAATTAACAATTTCTCCTCAACTTTTTTATTTTTTGACCGGGTTGGGTTGTGATATTGCTCACATAACTCATCAAACAGACACGAGGGCTCATGCCAAATTTACACTCATTTTCCCTCCATTTCTTGGGTCAGAATAAACTGAAAATGAGCACTTTTAACTGCAGGTACCCACACTAGTGAATGCTGCTCTCTCATTGGCTGTAGGCGATCGCCGATGCTATTTTCAGTCAAAACACATTTCACACGACATGATTTGAATCGCCGACAGCTCCAGATATTCAGCACGCCAAATATCTCCCGAGCATCAGTGACTCATCTGCAATTCTCTCAGATCGCATCTTTGATACTTCATATTGTGTGATTATTACTCACGTGAACGAGCACCGATTTGCCTGATTTCAGGCATTTGTTGGCGATTTCGTAAAACCTGTCGGCAAGTCAAAATCGGGGCTAAAATCATGCAGTCTGAACTCGCCATTAAGTGCAAGGGAATGGTTTCTCTCCAGTGTGGATCATCATGTGTAGATTAAGGTTTGATGAGCAGTTAAAACTCTTCCCACATTGAGTGCATGTATATGGTTTCTCTCCAGTGTGGGTCCTCATGTGTCGATTAAGGTGTGATGATACGCAGAAACTCTTCCCACACTGAGTGCATGTGAATGGTTTCTCTCCAGTGTGGATCATCATGTGTTGATTAAGGGATGATGATACGCAGAAACGCTTCCCACACTGAGTGCACGTGAATGGTTTATCTCCAGTGTGGATCCTCATGTGTTGATTAAGGGATGATGATTGGCTGAAACTCTTCCCACACTGAGTGCATGTGAATGGTTTATCTCCAGAGTGGATTCTCATGTGTTGATTAAGGAATGATGATTGGCTGAAACTCTTCCCACAGTGTCTGCATGTGAATGGTTTCTCTCCAGTGTGGATCCTCATGTGTAGATTAAGGTGTGATGATCGGCTGAAACTCTTTCCACACTGAGTGCATGTGAATGGTTTCTCTCCAGTGTGGATCCTCATGTGAATCTTAAGATCGCTTTTTCTTCCAAAACTCTTCCCACACTGAGTGCAGGTTAAGCTATTCTTATCTCTCCTTTTCAAAATAACATCAGTCTGTAAATGAGTTTTTTCCTCAATTTTGACATGATGTTCCTCCTCTTTACTCCCCTCATTCTCTTCAATTAGGTCTGAAATATATAAATAAAACATTAGTTTTCATTAAGTCTTAAAAACTCTCATCAAAAGCTGAAAAGTGAAAAGACACTGGAAACATTGGCTACACACACAGTAATTTTGATGAACATTAAATGTAAAATAAATCAGATCATATTTTGTTTGGTCCATTAACATGTACACATTTAAGCAGATTCAATTCATCTTTATTTATCTAGTGCTTTTACAATGTAAATTGTGTCAAAGCCACTTAACATAGAAGTTAGTAAACTGAAACTGTGTCAGTCCAGTTTTCAGAGTTTCTTACATAATTGATCATAAAAGTCAGTTTGGTCATATTGATAAGACACAGAATTGAAAGCTGTAAATGGCCTATTTTTATTCGTATATATTCTTAATTACAACAAAATGTTTTTCTTAAATTTGTAAAGCAGACAGGAAATACTTGTTCATTCTATGTCTGACTGGTAAACGCATCAGGAAAAAAAAAAGTTGTGGGGTAACAGCTGAACAACCAGCTGAATATTTGCCTCACAGACATGAGACATACCTGTACAGCGTCTGCATAAAGGCTGGAATGTGCACCTTTCCCTTTGTGTGCTGTTGGGTCATTTTCATCCATTCTGGGGTGATTTTAAGGCTTAATTTGGCCGACACTTTCTCTGTGTTTCAGCAAACGGACTGATATTTGGGCACATCTTATTTTGACATATTCTGGGAAAATGCTTTGAAATAATAAAAAATAAATAAATAACTTAATACACTATGGGCAAATTTAGTCCCTTTTCGTTATATTAATAGCTGTTTTCTCCATTGGCCTCCATTATAACAACATTTTTTTGATTGCAAGGCCATGACAGCATATAATCATGCATTTATGATTGTTGGTGTTTTCTGTGACGACAGTCAACATTGTTTAATTGGTCTCCACCCATGGGAAAGCAAAAAGGAAATGGGGCAATATAAAGAAAGAGGAGGAGAGTTGAAGAGGGCAGCATTATGTGGTGTGTGGAAGAAAGAGAAGTTGACTGAACTGTTGCAGTGCGGGGAAACGAGTAGAGAAACCGGGTCGAGATGAACCTTAACGACTGGCTGTGGGAAACAAAAAAGCGAAAGTACGTATCGAAGCAAAGACCGCTGTCTTGTTACTGAAGTGCTCGTGACGTCTGTGAATGAGTGCATCACCAAAGACTTCAGTGCAGTGTGTCCTGAACAAAATCAACTTACTGGTTAATCTCGCTGGTATGGAGTCACGGGCCGATACTGACAGAACTGGCAACCCAGAGAGAGCCACGTCTGCCCACACTGAGCTCAGGCGGAGGTGAAGAATTAGGCCAGTACCCTCTACTCATGCGCATTGAGAAACGAGCCATCAAATTTTGGAAACACATTAGAATGAGTGACCCCAACTCTTATCATTTTTAAGCCCTCAAAAACCAAGAAATGGACATTGAAAAAAGCCCTTTGATTAAGACTGTCCTGAAGCTCCAAAACACAGCCCAACACAACCAATATGACTAACAGCAGGCAGCATCAGGACACAGATATGCTCATCCACAGAATAAAGCCCAATCAAATGATAAACAGACGCAAAGAAGAGTATCTGATTTACTGGAGTGAAGCAGCAGGAAAACAGAGTAAACTTCAGTGTTATTTAGACCTAAACAGAGATTATACCACAGCAGCATATCTGAGTGCAGTAAAGGACAGTAATGAAACAAATACAGACTGAGTGCTCACAGTCTGACTGTAGAGACGGGCCGATACAGACAGAACTGGCAACCCAGAGAGAGGCGCATCTGCCCACACTGTGCCCAGGCAGAGGTGGAGACAGAGGAACACTTCCTCACCCACTGCACAAACAATGAGCACATCCGAGAAACATTTTACCCCAAACTACAGAGCATTTACCCACAATTCACTGGGTCAGACAATAAAACACAACTGCAGTATTTACTGGGGGAAAAAACTTCACTGTATCCTTCTAGCAGTACAATACATTAACGCCACTCACAGTGAGAGAGAGAGAGCAAACCAATAAACACATCAGTGATGCGCTTGCGCACACGCACACACACATACCTAGATTATTATAATTGCATCGTTGTAAATATGCTGATTATTAATGTTTTTTTTAATTAATGTTTTATCCTAAAATGTTGATTGTTACATGTACAGTGTATTCTGATCTATTATTATTTTTATTTATATAAATGAATAATTACATATATGAATATGATATATTGAATAATATATTTATATTTTTGTTTCATTATATGTATACATCTTAAATTTTTTCTTCAACTGCTATTTACTACTAATTATTTTTTTTAATAATTATTATTATTAATAATAATTATTATTATTATTATGTTTTACTTTTATGTAAACATTTTAAATGCTTTGGCAATACAAAATTTGTCATGCCAAAAAAAAAAGAGAGACAAACCTTTGCACTCTTACCCTAAAAACAAACAAACAAAAAAAATTCATCTCAGCTCTCAGAACACCGTAAACATAGTAAGTTGATGGCGTGGGTTTTCTGATGATGTCCACTCCAGGATGGAGGAACACGTGTAAATTCTCCTGTCTTTATGATTACTAATAAAGTTGAATGTGCAAGGGCCTAGATTATATGATGACCCTAGTGTCCTCCCTCTTCAGAGTAAGGGCGTACTCACACTATGCTATCCGAACCGTGCCCAGGCTCGTTTCCTGGATCGTTTTAGAAGTGTGAGTGCTCTTGAAAGAGGTGTGCCTGAGCGCAGTTCACTTGGGCTTTGGCGCGGTACGCTTGTAGTGTGAGTGCAAAGCGCGCCTGAGCCCGAAACTAAAGAGGAGGCGTAACTTTTGGGGACTCTTTGATATGGATTTATTAATCATTCTCACTGTTTAATGAATGCAAACTGTTGTAGATTATTGAAGACACAAACCCGTCGAGCAGGAGAGAATGCAAAATCACTCCTTGACGTTGGATGGCGCACACGGTGGCGCCAAGCTTCTGACACCCGCTTGTTACACAGAAGAAGAAAAGAGGAAGTTGACACGCTTGTTGTTGCCGATCGGCAAAGCATGGATGGTTCAAGTAGCAGCTCTAGCGCTGAAGAGATGATTATTGTTCACCAGTGCAGTAAGCAGCTCCACGTTAATATCGCCTCTGGGCAGCTGCGCTCGCATTGAGAGTTTTGCGCTTGAGCGCCTCCAAGGAGTGTTTACTGTAACTTCAGCAGCTCCGTACACGTGAGCAAAAGTGGGAATCTGATTGGTGTAGAAGGTTTTGACGCGGGGCGTCAAAACAAAAAAAAATGAGCATGAGGCGTTTCTTTAAAAATGACGCTTTTACGCCTGGCGTTTTGCGCGTTGGTGTGCACAATCACATTGGCGCCCTTTATTTAGTCTCGAGGCGTCAAACGTCAACCGAAAACGCGAGCAAAAACGTCTCGGTGTGCACGGGCCTTAAGACAGCTAAACAGCTAAATAGCTCAGTACAAAGTTCACACACAGCACAGGCACACACGCACACACAGACAGACAGACAGTGCACGTGTTCAGAGTTGCACTCTTTTTGCAAGTAAATGTGATAGGATACAGGTTAATATCCACTGCTGTATGGATATCTGTTGTGTTAATATACAAAATAAATCTGATTTAATGTCAACAAAACGAGATCGAAGCGTCTTTCTTATTTTAATAGTCCTGACACGCAGCCGTGCTGATGAAGTAAAGCTGAAGTAAATCGCTCATTACAAACATGCACTGTTTTAAACCATTTAAACTTGTGAAACTCACTCTTGATCACATTTGATGGTGATTGATGACCTTTGCGAACTGAATAGACCTTTTATTCCCGGTTGCTTTGCGAACGTCCTGTTGATATTGTAAGAACTCACTGTAGAAGATGTGCAGAACTTTTAAAACCGTTCGAATCAGGCCTGGAAATCGGGCCTTCATTGCCTGTCATTTAGACCTAGCCCTAAGGCTCACACCATCACCATAACAAGAGGACCCTGTTCTGTGTAGTGCTTTTGCGCAGATGCTCAAAAGACCCTTCGGCTAACTTCGTTAATTATTAAGTCTAAACAAAGGCGGTTCACAGGAATTTTCAGCGGGCTTTGTATCACGAGACTTTGAATGACTCCCTGGTCATGTGCTCGCCTCGAGGGCATCCTGTTTGCCCGCCAAATGTTCAATTATTAGAGACTGAGAGATCTCTGCATTTTAATCCATAAGATGAAATCAAAGACAATCTCTTGAAATGTGCAAAACGAAGGCGGATGCATCTTTTGAATGATATGCTATAGGTTTTCGGGCGCCACGGTGGCCTAGTGGTTAGCACGTTCGCCTCACAGCAAGAAGGTCGCTGGTTCGATCCTCGGCTGGGCCAGTTGGCATTTCTGTGTGGAGTTTGCATGTTCTCCCTGTGGTTGCGTGGGTTTCCTCCGGGTGCTCCGGTTTCCCCCACAGTCCAAAGACATGCGGTACAGGTGAATTGGGTAAGCTAAATTGTCCGTAGTGTATGTGTGTGAATGACAATGTATGGATGTGTTTCCCAGAGATGGGTTGCGGCTGGAAGGGCATCCGCTGCGTAAAACAAATGCTGGATAAGTTGGCGGTTCATTCCGCTGTGGCGACCCCGGATTAATAAAGGTACTAAGCCGAAAAGAAAATGAATGAATGAATGAATGCTATAGGTTTTCCTCACATGTTGTGTGTATTCCAACCAACCAGGTTAATCAATGTGTTGTTTTAAACTTTTGTAACAGATAAAAGTTCTGTGTGTGTCTGAAATATTTAGTGTTTGGTACTAAATTAAAGCTAGTGACATTTGCAATACAGAGATGTAAATGAAAACTAGTAAACATTTTTGTAACATTTGATATAAGAGTTAAAAACTTACAAGGGATTTTGCCACGTGAAACCAACATGCATTCTCTGTTAATCATTGACCTTTACTACATGATACAGGGCATGGACCCGCCCTTCGTGGTCACTGCTCATTGGAAGATGGAGCCACAGGGATGGACCAGACCAGGTCGCTTAAAACCGCCCTGCAACCGTAAAATCTTTGCTTTTGTATCAGCTACGCTAGCTGTGCACTCTGCCCCCTCTCACCCGCACGGACACCGCGCCGCCACGCGTTTGGGTCACCACGAACTTCCCATGCAACCTAGGTTTCGGTACAGCTGAAACCGCACGAACCTCTGCAAGCCGAGTCTCTTCAGAGTCAGTGTCACCTCGGTAATCCAGAACAACAGCCAATCACGAGGGAGTGAACCCAAAAGACGTCACCGAAGCGAGTCACCACCCAATCAGGACCGATGTGCTTCCCAAGCCCAAGTCAGCGAGGGAAACTCAAGATTTTCTTCAGCAAAATCGCAAGTAACACGAATTAACGTTGTCTCTAACTGATCTGGTGCTGATTAATCTTAAGCAGTTAAAGATAAGCTCAATCTCTGCTTTTGTGGTTTCTCAGGTGTGATTCTAAGATCTAGTCAGAAGTACTAGAATTGATTTGGGTCTGTTGTCAACTCATTTTGCATCTTCTGAACTGCCTCTGTGTGTATGTGTGTGTGCGTTTGTTTGCTGTTTACTTATTACTTAGTTAGTTTCATGTATCGTAGTGTAGCTCAATAAATCTTTGCTCTCATTTTGTAAGAACTGTGTTCTCGTTTATGTGCTTATCAGTCATTGCCTCGAGCTGTAGATTTTGTTACCTTGCTAAAAGTAACCCAATACTGTGTTATGTTATTATCGTTGGCCACGTAAATATTATAAACAATATTGGTAAAACACTACGTTTTCTATTTGCTGGAAAAACGATAGATAAAGTGTGAATCTTTTGGTCTGATTCAATCTGACTCTATTGAGTCGAATCAATGATTCAAACCCTCAAGATCCGATTCATTGAAATGAGCTAATAAATCCCTGATTGGTCTATTTAATGTAGCTTGGACCCCTACAATAAGATTATACGCGTGACACGCGAGACATGTTAATACGCAGCTGTCAATCAATTCAGTGGGCGGGGGGACCGCACTCCTACGTAAAGTTGCGGTCGTTCTCAAAACCGCTCCAATTAGTCCACCGTTTTTATGCTGTTACATTGAAGGGAAAAAAACGGGCATGGTGTGTTTATATCAAAATGTCTATACACTATACCTACACATATGTCTGTCCAAAGCTTAAAAAGTAGATTTTTCAAAAAAGGAGCCCTTTAAGGCCTAAAATTTTTTGTTGGATCTTAAGACTTTTTAAGACCCCGCAAAAACACAATAGCCCTGGCAATTAGTTATTATAATAATGATGTAATTCTAACTCTAACTGATGAAAAAGGGAATTGTGATCAACAAGACATACGCAATTGGAAAGTACTAAGCCAACACTATCAGCGTAATAGCAGATATCTTCTATGAGAATACTGTAGGTCAAATATCCT
>CAIGQQ010028320.1:15502-29010 GCA_903798035.1 Danio albolineatus | reverse complement strand
AGGATATTTGACCTACAGTATTCTCATAGAAGATATCTGCTATTACGGTGATAGTGTTGGCTTAGTACTTTCCAATTGCGTATGTCTTGTTGATCACAATTCCCTTTTTCATCAGTTAGAGTTAGAATTACATCATTATTATAATAACTAATTGCCAGGGCTGTTGTGTTTTTGCGGGGTCTTAAAAAGTCTTAAGATCCAACATAAAATTTTAGGCCTTAAAGGGCTCCTTTTTTGAAAAATCTACTTTTTAAGCTGTTTGGACAGACATATGTGTAGGTATAGTGTATAGACATTTTGATATAAACACACCATGCCCGTTTTTTTTCCCTTCAATGTAACAGCATAAAAAACGGTGGACTAATTGGAGCGGTTTTGAGAACGACCGCAACTTTACGTAGGAGTGCGGTCCCCCCGCCCACTGAATTGATTGACAGCTGCATATTAACATGTCTCGCGTGTCACGCGTATAATCTTATTGTAGGGGTCCAAGCTACATTAAATAGACCAATCAGGGATTTATTAGCTCATTTCAATGAATCGGATCTTGAGGGTTCGAATCATTGATTCGACTCAATAGAGTCAGATTGAATCAGACCAAAAGATTCACACTTTATCTATCGTTTGTCCAGCAAATAGAAAACGCAGTGTTTTACCAATATTGTTTATAATATTTACGTGGCCAACGATAATAACATAACACAGTATTGGGTTACTTTTAGCAAGGTAACAAAATCTACAGCTCGAGGCAATGACTGATAAGCACATAAACGAGAACACAGTTCTTACAAATAAGAATAAAGATTTATTGAGCTACACTAAGATACATGAAACTACGTAATAAGTAAACAGCAAACAAACGCACACACACATTCACACATACACACAGAGGCAGTTCAGAGGATGCAAAATGAGTTGACAACAGACCCAAATCAATTCTAGTGTTTCTGACTAGATCTTAGAATCACACCTGAGAAACCACAAAAGCAGAGATTGAGCTTATCTTTAACTGCTTAAAATCAATCAGCACCAGATCAGTTAGAGACAACGTTAATTCGTGTTACTTGCGATTTTGCTGAAGAAAATATTAAGTCTCCCTCGCTTACTTGGCCTTGGAAAGCACGTCGGTCCTGATTGGGTGGTGACTCGCTTCGGTGACGTCTTTTGGGTTCACTCCATAGACTGTAAAAAATATGGACGTAGTATCCGTGACATCACCCATAGGTTTCTGATGAACCCAAAAGAAGCTACTAGTAGGCGTGGCCAATCGTCGCCATTTTGTTCGCGCGTCATCGCACCAACCGAGGCATACCAAACAAGGGCAAAGAGGCGGAGCGTGGGCGGAGCGTGAGCGAAGCTACAGGACGCATGCTGGCATTGGAAGAAAGTGTGAATTACATCCAAATACTTCAGATATAGTCTGTGTTAGTAAATGCAGGGCTATTTAGGAAATCCAGGCAGAACACTGTATGACAACGCTTTAGATGACGATTTTATAGCCTACAGCTGATCAATCTGTCAGATTCTGGAGTGCATTAGAGTTCTGAAGAACATTATAAATCATAAATTATCCGAAATAAAGCGGTTTATAGAGATGGTATAAGTATATAATTTCACTCACCTGGGAAACTGAGTCCACGTGAATGGTTTGTGAGCACAATTAAGTGCACACAGCATGCCATATTATCTGATAATGGTAGGAAATAATTCCAAATGGCAGCTGACTGTGTAAAGCCACATAAAACAACACAAAAACACGATGAATCAGCCGGAATCAGCTGAGGTGACGTGACGGCGACCGGCGGGACTAGCTGTCACTCAAGTGGCCACGCCCTTAATTATGCAAACTTAATTTAGCTTAATATAAAGGAAACGGATGAGTTATAAAAAAATTCACCCCCCTCACAGTTGTCCTGAAAGGTAATATAAGCTATATGAACCAAAATCGTTCTTTGTACCAGGCTGTAAATACCTTTTTTTCTGCTGTAAAATTGGCCATTTCACCAGTGGGCTCATTGGAGATTTGCTCTATTATGGAGCCAGGACAGCCAGGACTAGCGGAATTTTCGATGAATTGCAAGTCTTAGTTACTTCCGTATTGGCTTCCAGAGGGAGAGCGGGAGGTTGCCGCTTGGTTCACTCCCTCGTGAATGGCTGTTGTTCTGGGTTACCGAGGTGGCGTGGCGTGGCGGTGCGGTGTCCGTGCAGGGGCGAGCAAGCTTGATGCAAAAAGCTAAGATTTTACGGTTGCAGGGCGGTTTTAAGCGACCTGGTCTGGTCCATCCCTGTGGCTCCATCTTCCAATGAGCAGTGACCATGAAGGGCGGGTACACGCCCCGTATCATGTAGTAAAGGTCAACGATTAACAGAGAATGCATGTCAGTTTCACGTGGTAAAATCCCTTGTAAGTTTGTAACTCTTATATCAAATGTTACAAAAATGAATATTATTTCGTACTAGAAAATTTTCATTTACATCACTGTATTGCAAATGTTACTAGCTTTAATTTAGTACCAGACATGAAACATTTCAGACACAAACAGAAGTTTTACCTGTTATAAGGGTTAAAACAACACATTGATGAACTTGGTTGGCTGGAATTCACACAACATTTGAGGAAAACCTATAGCACATTATTTCAAAAGATGCATCTGCCTTCGTTTTGCATATTTCAAGAGATTGTCTTCAATTTCATGTATGCATTAATGTCCAGAGATTGTTGGTCTCTAGCAGGATACCCTCGAGGCGAGCACATCACCAGTGAGTCATTAAAAGTCTCATGATGCAAAGCCCGCTCAAAATATCTGTAAAACCTCTTTGTTTAGATTTAATTGTTAACGAAGTTAGCCGAAGGGTCTTTCAAACATCTGCACTAGTAAGACTCGAAATAGGGATCCTCTGTTCTGTTGAGTGAGACACGGTGGCCTAATTTGCAGGCCTGATTCGAACAGGTTTTAAAAGTTCTGCACATCTTCTGCAGTGAGTTCCTACAGTGTATTGATCTTAGTGTCACAGCTATCAATAAGATTGGGTTTTTGGCCCTTCATACGAAACAGTTTGGGCACCCCTGCACTAGATAAATAAAGATGAATTGAATCTGCTTAAATGTGTACACGTTAATGGACCAAACAAAATATGATCTGATTTATTTTACATTTAATGTGCATCAAAATTACAGTGTGTTTAGCCAATGTTTCCAGTGTCTCTTCACTTTTCAGCTTTTGATGAGAGTTTTAAAGACTTAATGAAAACTAATGTTTATTTATTTATTTCAGACATAATTGAAGAGAATGAGGGGAGGAAAAAGGAGGAACATCATGTCAAAATTGAAGAAAAAACTCATTTACAGACTGATGGTATTTTGAAAAGGAGAGACAAGAATCATTTCACCTGCACTCAGTGTGGGAAGAGTTTTGGAAGAAAAGGCGATCTTAAGATTCACATGAGGATCCACACTGGAGAGAAACCATTCACCTGCACTCAGTGTGGTAAGAGTTTCAGCTGCTCATCACACTTTAATCTACACATGATGGTCCACACTGGAGAGAGACCATTCACATGCACTCAGTGTGGGAAGAGTTTCAGCTGCTCATCAACCCTTAATAAACACATGAGGATCCACACTGGAGAGAAACCATTCACATGCACTCAGTGTAGGAAGAGTTTCAGCTGCTCATCTCACTTTAATAAACACATGAGGATCCACACTGGAGAGAAACCATTCACTTGCATTTAAGCTGCGGACTTTTAAGCATACTGGACTTTTCTCCCGATAGACTTCCATTCATACCCACACGAATGCGTCAGACTGGAAACGCAAGTTTGTGCATCAAGTTTCGCAGTTTACTGCGTTACAAAGTTCAAGCTTGGTGAACTTAGGAGTGCATTTTCTGTGCTATGAAATGCTCTAAATCCAGATTGAAATTTTTCATAAATATTGTCTCTTTTTAGGAAGGAACAATGTTGAGCAGATACTATTTTTCTAGTATCTTTGATAGAAAAGTCAAGTTTGAAATTGGTGTATAGTTCGCCAGTTCTTTGGGATCAAGCTGTGTTTTTTTAATAAGAGGCTTAATGACAGCTAGTTTAAAAGTTTTAGGAACGTATCCCAGGAGTAGGGATGATTTCAATATGTTAAGAACAGGTTCAGAAACTTCTGAAAACAATTGTTTTAATAATTTGGTCGGTATAGGATCTAGCATGGACATTGATGATTTGGACGAATTTATCAGTTTAGATAATTCTTCTTCACTTACTGTTGAAAAACATTTGAAGTTTATCCATTACCGGTCTACAGAGCTCTAATTGGGCCGATGCTGTAGGAGGCACATTGATGGTGCTTATTTTATCTCTGTTGTCATCAATTTTCAAGACTGGAGTATGTGGTAAATCCTGATTGGAAGCCTGCATTACTCCTCAATGGGTATATAAAAGTTGTTGTGTTAGCTACCCCAGGGCGCTGTGGCTACTCAGGACTCCTCATGTCAAGACCTGCCATCTCATTGACTCTTTAACCTTATGGTTTTGCATTACTTATATCATGTAGTTAAAGTGTTGTTGTGATTATATCCTAAGTTCTTCATTATTATCCCCAGACATTTGTTGGTTGCTTTGATTGATTGTTCTATGAGTTACATTTTATAATAAATAATTTGCATTCAGGCTATTTTATTGGTTCATCTCTCTTTTATGTTGCCACTCAAACAAGCGGGTCATAACACTTTGTAAAATGTGTCCGGTTGTATTCGAGATCTTGTCCTTTCAGTCATGACCATAGGTGAGAGTAGGAACCTAGATTGAGCAGTAAATTGAGAACATTGCCTTTCGTCTCGGCTCCTTCACCACAACAGACAATCACATCAACTGCATTACTGCTGCCGCTGCACTGATCCATCTTTTAATCTCACATTCCATTCCTCATGAAAAAAAAATGCAGATACTTGAACTCCATTTGGGGTAAGGACTTTCCTCCAAACTGGAGATGGCCACCTTCTTCCAGTCAGGCACCATGGTTTCTGACTTACAGGTGCTGTTTCTTACCCTGCCATGTCACACTCAGCAGCAAACCGTCCCACTGCATGCTGAAGGTCCATGTTCTATGAAGCCAAAAGGACAACTTTATCTGCAAATGGCAGAGACAGTCCTAGCCTGCACCTAAAATTCTGTCAGTAAAAATGATTATATTTTTCAGATCAGCCTCACAAATAACACATTTACAAAATAAAATGAATAAATGGATGGATGGATGGATAGACATTGTAGTGGTAGAAGTCGAAGCAGGATGGCTTGTTCAACCATAAACCAACATGGAGCACTCTCAGGAGGGATGGACCATGATGTCTCAGACTGAAGGCGTAATAATGAAATAAATGCTCAGGAAGCCCCAACCCTTTTTTTATCAACTGGCTGTTGCAATATAATCCTGTGCAACACAGGGTGCTTATTGTTCCAGAGAAATTGACTAAATTATCAAACTGTTTTAAATATTGTAAAGAAATATGTACAGGGATATACTGAAGCAGAGAAGTAACTTTAGGAAGGCAATTCATTTTGAGTATGATAGTTTGTTACTTTGAGTACCTCAGAGCAGTGGTTTTCAATTCTGGTGCTTGTGCAAATTGAGTTGACAACAATCCCGAATTAAATTGAGCTCTTCTTACTAGATCTTAGAATCACACCTGAGAAACCACAAAAGCAGAGATTTGGCTTGTCTTTAACTGCTTAAGATCAATTTGCACCAGATCAGCAAGAGACAACATTTGTTTGTGTTTCCTCCACTGACTGGCCTCGACGAAACACGGCCTTCCTGATTGGTTGGTGACTCAGCTTCAGTGACGTTCTTGGGATTCACTCGCTTGTGAGTGAAAGTTGTCCTGGGTTATCGGGGTGACAGACTCTGCTGAGAGTCGGTTTGCAGAAGTTTTTTGTGATTTTGGCGGTTCCTAAACTTTAAGAGGTTGCATGGAAAGTTCTTTGCGACCCAATTGTATGGCGTTGCAGTGTTCAAGAGCTAGGCGAGAGGGGGCAGAGAGCAGCAGCGTGCATGAGCGAGCCAATGCAAAAAGCTAAGCTTTACTGTTTCTGTAAGTTTTTAAGTGATCTGGTTTGGTCCATCCCAATGGCACTGGCTACTGTAACCCAGATAAATAATCTAGTTTACATGAATGATTAATTTATTTATTATTGTGATTTTTACAATAATATTTAGGAAGGAATAGAAATTTAAAGAATGATTTCTCTGCAAATAAAAAGATAAGGAAGAAAAATAATAAAACTCCTGAAAGACTTTTAATCTGAAATGCCGGAGATTAGTTGAATGTGCGCGCAGACAGACAGAGTGCGAGAGAATGCGATTGAAATCAAAGGAGAGAGCGCGAGCTTAATACATGCACAGCTTAATCATCCAGCGATTTATTAACAAGTTAACTTGATATTAATTTGATACTGTGAGAAATTAGCAGTAATACTTGATGTTTTGAGACTCAACAACTGACAAAAGTGAAAGGAGATCAGACAAATAAATTAGACTTTAGCATTTACTCCCTTAGAAGGTTTTTCCTTTTTCCTTCCTTTCATCTACGTTTCCTATCATCTACATTTCTTCTTGGTAAGTGCTAATTCATTCATCATTCATTTTCTTTTCGGCTTAGTCCCTTTATTAATCCGGGGTCGCCACAGCGGAATGAACCGCCAACTTATCCGGCATTTGTTTTACGCAGCGGATGCCCTTCCAGCCACAACCCATCTCTGGGAAAAAGTGCTAATTCTTTACAAAATATTTATATAATTATTTTTATTTCAAATACTGGGATTTATGATGAAAAGCATTCAGAACAAAAAAAGCAAAGCTCCAACTCTGTAAAATCTGAATCAACAAGTGTGAAAAAGGTGTATATAATTATTTAAAGGTTTGTAATGTGTTCAGTTTGAAAGGTTTTATTGTTGAAAACGATTTCTAATGTGAAATGTGTATCAGATGGATGCTAGCTTTGCTAACACTGTACATAGGCTGCAATGTATTGTACGAGCACATGGTGATTTAGCATATGTGTTTTCTGTGTATGTGCATGGGCTGCAATGTATTGTACGAGCACATGGTGACTTAGCATATGTGTTTCTGTGTATGTGTAAATAATTTAGACAGACAATGCATTGAAAATTTGTTGTTTCAAGGCCGGGTTTTTTGGTTTGGTTTTCTTTTTTTTCCCCTCGTTTTGAAGAGACTAGTGATTGAAAACTGTCCAAGCTGAGCATTCTGTCCGGTTTGGACTGGCGAGCCACCCCATCATTTTGTGACTGTGATAAAGACAAAGAGGAATCTCATCAAATCTGGTAGGATCAAACCAATATTTGATTTATATTTTTTTCCAAGTTTTCCAAGCTACCTGGATTTTTGTGGATTGCACATATTTTGTTTTCCATTTTTCTGACTTTTCGTCTTTGGAGAACACTGCCATATATATGTATTTTTTTCTTTCTCTCGAACTGGACATTGAGAGCTCGGACTTCTTTTTTTTTGTATCTAACCCTGAACGGAACATTGGACTTTTGAGTTTGAATTGAACTGTTTCTTTATTGAATTTTCTGAACTTTGCCTTTAACTTTTAACATCCTCTTTATTTTGTGGTCTTATTATTCAAATTCTTGTTGTAAATATATTTTGTTATTTCTTCACTTACTGCAAATTTCTAAGTATTTGAGTGAAATTATTATTACAGACAATTTATCAAATTGTCAGCGACTGGGTTACTATCTTTCAAACTGTGTAATTGATAAAGTATACTAATACATATTCTACTTACCTTTTCTCTCTTTTGCTCTGAGTCGAACCCCTTCTTCTGATTGCTGGTCCAGGCGATTTTGAAGCGCTAAATACTAGTAACAAATCGAGCAGCACTGAGTACGCGCTACACTTCCAATGAGCAGTTGCCATGGAGGGCGGGTCCACGTCCCGTACCATTATGCTTAGAGTAACTCTTTAACAGACTGCTTGGTAATTTCATGTGGTAAAATATCTTGCAAGTCTGTTACTATCTTACATCAAATGTTACAATACAAATACTGTTTCTGATACTAGTTTTTTATTTACACCAATGTATTGCAAATATCACTAGCTTTTGTTTAGTACCAGACATCATACATTTCAGACATGTACAGAAGGATTCATCTGCTATAAGGGTTAAAAAAAATGGATTAACTTGGTTGCAGTAAACACATGTAGTATTCAAAGAAAGCCGCTGCCCCAGAGGGACAAATTTAGTGATCTCCTGAAGTCTCTGGAATTTCTTTTTTTGAAGTATCACACAATAAAATTCGCACATCCAATTTTTGTTAATTCACAAATTGTCTTGATTGTATGAATTGGATTTTGTAAATGAATAGTGCTGTGCATTGATTGTTTTTTATTTTATTTTATTATTTTTGAAATTGAGAATCTTACATTTGAGAATCTCACATTTACATTTAGTTGGGAATGGGAAGACATTCCTCCAGCATGGAACAGTCAATGAAAAGGTTTTGGAAAGTGATTTCTAGCTTGCGCTCACTCCCAGATTGGAGGCTCCTGGAGGGGATGTAGACCTTCAGCAGTAGGTGGAGGTAAGAGGGTGCAGAGCCAGTGATTTGAACTTGATACGAGTCTCGAGCGGTAACCAATGCAGAGAGATAAAGAGAGGAGTTACATGGGCTCTCATTGAAGACCAGATGAGCTGCAGCGTTCTGAAGCATCTGTAGAGGATTAAGGGTGCAGGATGGGAGTCCAGCTAGAAGAGCACTGTAGGAGTCCAGCCTTGAAATGACAAGAGTTTGCACTAAAAGTTGTGCAGCATGATCTGTTAAGAAGAGTTGGATTTTTCTGATGTTGAAAAGTGCAGATCTGCATCATGGAGCTGTGTTAGCAATGTCCTCTTTGAAGGACAACTGATCATCCAGAATCACCCTAAGATGTCTTACCGAACTACATGGGGTGATGGTGGATGATCCCAGCTGGATTGAGAAATTGTGTTGAATGTGTGGAGTTGCAGGGAAGGTGATGTAAGCAGATGAGTAAGCAGTTGGTGATGTTTTTTCCAAGCCGATATCCTTCAGGTAGTTTGATGTGAGTTAAAAATTTGGAAATTTAGTTGAAAACAGCCCTTTGTAGTGTTTTGGCAATAAATAGAAGGAGAGAGACTGGTCTGTATTTTTCAGTGATGAATGATGGTTTTTAAAACAGTGAGGATACCCAGGCCTGTGTAACCCCGCTGGCCCTGCACCACCCAACCAACTCCGAGCTGGGATCGAACCGGCGACCTTCCACATGGCAGTTGCCATGCAGTGGGAAATAGACTGCTAATTTGAATGTTTTTGTTTTTTTGTGTGTAAAGAAGGAGGCTAAATTATCAGCTGATAAGGAGTTGGTGGAGGAGGACAGATCAGATCAGGGTATTAAATGTCCTGAATAGTTTGCAGAGGTCTAAAGTGGTGTTAATTTTGTTATGGTAGTATGGGGTTTTGGCTGAATGGAGTGGGGAGGCTGGGTTTGGTAGCTGTTAAGGTCAGTGGAGGCATTTGATTTGTGCCATGCTCTCTCTGTTGCCCTGGGTGCTGTTTGATGTTATCTCAGAACATGCCCTCACTCTAACACTTACCATTCTCTCAGACCAGGGGTGACCAACCCTGCTCCTGGAGATCGACTGTCCTGCAGATTTCAGTTGCAACCCAAATCAAACAACCCTGTCTGTAATTATCTAGTGCTGTTCAGGCCCTGATTAATTGATTCAGGTGTGTTTGATCAGGGTAGGAACTCAGCAGGAAGGTCGATCTCCAGGAGCAGGGTTGAGCACGCTTGTCTCAGACCATCCGACAGCCAGGGGTTAGAGGGAGTAGGGTGCATTAGTCTGGTGGAGAAAGGACAGATCTCACCTAGGCAGGATGTTAAAGTGGAACAGAGTGTTTGGTAAAACTTTATTTTGATGGTCCCTCTTTAGATAGTCTGCTGACCATAAGTTACTTTTCAAGTTCTTATCTGTTTACTTTCATCTGGGTAGTAGCTGTAGATTGTCTTTTAAATGTTGTTAGGCAATCATTACAATGTCTACAACATTTAAACATTTATTAAACTTTTGGTAAGTGTTACCACTTTAGGTTCTGGATGTCCAACATATTAGTAGATATGCAACAGATCTTCAACATTTAGAATCTAGATGTTCAACAGTGTATCAGTGTAGGAATTGGCTCTTTGGTTTAAATCAAATTTAAACTTTGGGGATTCGAATACAAATATCCGAAAGTGATTCACATAGAATTATTAAAAGCTTACACTCAACCTGCATATTTGTCCAGCAAATAGAATGGTTAGTGTAAAGCAATCCTGTATTATATTATTACGTGGCCAACTATAACAATATAAAAACAGTATTTAATTATTTGATAAGCAAGGTAGCAGTATCTGAAGCTGAGGCATTAACTTATACAGCACACAACACACCAACACGGATCTTAACAACGAAACAAAGTTTATTGCTACTCTACAACACAACACACTAGTCTACATAAAACACACAAACGCACATACACACAAGCAGTTTGAGGAGAGTTATGATGGAGAGTGAAGGATTCAACTTCTAGTATTTGCTAAGTTCTTAGCATTGCAACCTGAGAGAAACCATAAAAGCAGAGAATTTCACTATTCTTTACTACTTAAATATAATTAACACCAGTTACAGCAATGGGTAGAAACCTTGCCAGGGATACAGATGTTGGACGAGGCGGTTTTGTAGGTGAAGTCCTTCCTGGAGTTTCTGTAGTTATGATGAGTTGACCCGATGGCTTGTTGTTGAAGCACAAGCAGATCGGGGGTCGAGCCGGCAGCAAGAGAAGTTCGCGGTTTGCTGCGTGATGTAACGAGGCTTCCGGCGAGGCGATGTAACGACCACAGCACAGGAAGAGCGACGTCCAGTCAGCGACTGGCAAAGAGGACCGGCTGCAAAAGAGGATTGGCGGCAAAGACAAAGAAGTTTCCTTTGTTTAAAGTTTTAAAGGCTTTAGGTTAGGTGTGGCCTACACAGTGCTGTCCAATCAGAGAAGCTGGGGAGTGGGGTCACACCCTCATTCCCTCCTCTAGGAGGCCGGGTTGACACATTCTGTGAGTGCCGTGTGTTACCTGCCTTTGACTGGAAGTTATTAAAATAAAGTTTATAACATGAACATTTTTCATATTATGGTTTCCTCATATAAATCAATGCATTAGAAACTTTCCTAGCTTTCAATCAATACCAAACATGAGATATTTCACATACATTCTGTAGATTTCATTCACCACCAATGGTTATAACTCATTTACTATCCATAGCAGTTATGTTAAACACATGAAACATGTACACATAAAAACCTACAGAAATGTAAATAAGCATACATAACTCAAATAAACAGAGTTTAACTTAAATGTCCATTTAAACTTTGGGAGCTTTTTTGAGCATTCCTCTGTCTGCCTGAGGAATGTGTATTCCCTTGCAACTCAGGTCACAGGCGCGAACCAAAAGGGCTTGTGGAGCTTATCTCAAAAAAACGGTTTGGGGGGTCTTTGAGTGTAGCCTCTTATTGTTTTAAGATGTAGAGTTAATTAGCGAGCATTTGTGATCATGGCTGTCAAGTCATCCTGTGGATAACCTTCTGTTGGGTGCTCGTGGATTGCTTTGAAAATGAGATCAAAGCTCAGACATGTAGGCACCAATCAATCTTATAAGGATATGGTCAGTGTTATGTTCGATTCTGGAAAGATCCATTGACTCCCCACAACACACACACACACACACAGCAGGGAACAAACAGCACACACATACGCACACATACACAGTGAACACAAACACAGACACACAGTGGTGAACACACTTACATACACACACCAGATCATCTCACTGCAACTGACAGCTCCTGCAGAGGATTATGGGAAATCTCTCCTCAGTCTCTCAGTCTTCAGCACAGATTCATGGATGATCCAAACCCAAACCCAAACCTAAACCTAAACCCAGGATAGAGCGGCTCAGTGAATGTGGTCTGGACTGAGTGGATGAGGCTCATTGTGTCTCTATAGATGTTGTAGAAGATCAGAGTTCCTGCACTGTGATCCACAAACACTCCTATTCTCCTGCTGAGCGGCTTCACTGGGAGATCAGTCTGTGTGTTATTGTGTCTGAATGAGAAACTGGAGGGTGAGCAGATCAAACTCCAGGACTGAGCATTACATCCAAACACACACTCATCACCTCTTCCCTTCCTCCTGATGCTCTTATATGACACTGATATACACACACCATAAAAATCTCCACTGCACTCAATCTCCCAGTAACAGCGTCCACACACACTCTCTCTGCACAACACCTGAAGATAATCATCAAATCTGTCTGGATGATCAGGATACGACTGATAATCCCACACACTCTCCACCTCTCTGTTCTCCTCAGACAGACTCAGTTCAGTGTTCGCTGTGTTTGGATCCAGTGTGAGAAAACAGGCATCTGAACACAAGAACACACACATTTATAACACAACAACACTCACTAAAGCTGTGTGTGTGCTCGTGTGTGTGTGTGTGTGTGTGTGTGTGTGTGAGAGGGAGGGTCTGTGTGCGTGTGTGTGAGAGAGAGCATGTGTGTGAGAGAGCATGTGAGTGTGTGTGTGCGCGTCTGTGAGAGTGTGTGTGTGTGTGAGAGAGAGCATGTAAGTGTGTGTGTGAATGTGCACGTCTGTGAGTGTGTGTGTGTGTGTGAGAGAGAGCATGTGAGTATGTGTGCACGTGTGTGAGTATGTGTGTGAGAGGGCATGTGAGTGTGTGTGTACATGCGCGTCTGTGAGAGTGTGTAGTGTGTGTGAGAGAGAAAGAAACTGTGTATGCTTGTGTGTACATGAGTGAGAGAGGAGTGTGTGTATGCTTGTGTGTATGTGTGAGAGAGCATCTGCACAAGCGTGTCTATGAGAGACACGTTTCTGTGTTTGTATGTGTGTGTGAGTGTCTGTGTGTGCACACTTGTGCATGCGTGTCTGTGGGTGTGTGTGTGTGTGTGAGAGAGAAAGAGAGAGAGAGAAACTGTGTGTGTGCATGTGTGAAAGAGTGCGTGTGTGAGAGAGCATTTGCATGTTTATGAGAGTGCTTGTGTGAGTGTGTGTGAGAGAGACAGCATACGTGTGTGTGTGCATCTGTGAGAATGTGTGTGTGTGAGAGAAAGAAACTGAGTGTATGCTTGTGTGTACATGTGTGTGAGAGAGTGTGTTTGTGAGAGAGAGAGAGAGCGCGTGTGTGTGTGTTAGAAAGAAATATTGTGTGTATGTATGCGTGTGTGTGTGTGTGTGTGTGTGAGCGAGTGTGTGTGAATGACAGACAGGGATGGGCAATTATACATTGAAATCTATTTTAATATAAAATAGCAAATACCTTAGTTTTATATGTGTCAAAGTAAACTACAGATCCAGCAGACACACGAATGTCAACACAAACTACAGATCCAGCAGACACACGAGTATCAACACAA
>CAIGQQ010028320.1:0-13412 GCA_903798035.1 Danio albolineatus | reverse complement strand
CCCCCACTGTAATCCTCAGATCTGCCCGAGTGCCAACCAACAAGTGGTTCAGCAGTGTTTAGGCTCTGAAAGTGAAAAGGTAAATCAGGGATGCCATCTGACCCCTTTTGTACTGGATTGACTGTCATCGGGGTTAGCTGTGCACGCTGATGCCACCAACTCATTGGCATTTCATAGGCCCGTTTTATTACTCTTACAGATCATTGGTTTCTGATGAAATCCCCATAGTGGAAGTTTCCACAGAGCATTGAAGTTCCTCTCCCGCTGGGGAACTACACATCCCTTTCTTCATGTGTTCAATACTCTTTCCCTGTGTTATTTCATTTTATTAAACATAACTTCATTTGTTAACTAATTGGTTTTGTTTTTCTTTTCCTGTGTGTATGGATTTCTTTGGTTGTTACCAACATCCGGTGAAAGTGTCAACAGAACCTTTATGAATGTGTTTTCTGAGAAAAATGATGACATGTACAATACTTATTTCCCCCATTTTATATGCTTTAATCTATTATAAAATTAATTTAACAAATATTTTAGCACATCAAAAGTAATTCAATTACATGTCTTTGATTTAAAACTTTATGTAAAGGATCAGGAATTACTTGCACACACACACACACACACACACAAAAATCATACAACACATGCAATGAGATCATACAACATTTTCAAGGCTAAGTTGAGAAGAATAGAATTATTAAAAGCACATTAAAGACTAGAAAGCTGCATCTTATCAATTTACAGATGCTGCATAAGCTTTAGCTTGATAAGAATTAAGCAAATTTATAAAATCAGAATTGCAGAAGAAAAATGGCAAAAGACTAAAGGTAGCACTGAGCTGCTCAGCTACACCCTCAAAACACTTCAACTAAAATACACAACACTTGTTGGTTACACCCGGGATGCACAGTGAATCTAACACAGTGTGTTCTTTTAATCTGAGGTTTGTGAACCGACCGCAGACACTGGTCATGTTGATGGAGACACCCTGCTGCAACATTAATTTATTACAATGATTACACTTAGCTTTGTCATCATTCTTCACCACATGCAGCCTTTGAGCATGTTGCAGTCCATCTCTAAACTATGTTCAGATTATTAAAGGTGCTTGCCGGCGCGGAAGTTCCTGACAGATTACTAAGTGAAAAATACAAATGTGTGCTAAGGAACCGATAGAAGGAGTTAAGATGTTCATTTTATAACAAGAATTTGAATATTATTCTAAGTGTCTGATTCCAGAATCTGAATCAATTTTGAATTCCCAAACCTATTCCTGACCTGATATTGTAGGATTATTTAGCAGAAATGAATGAAGAAGTTTCTCTGCTCAGCTGAAATGTTAAAACTGTACAGTGTGTCCCGGTTCATGTCAGAACTGCCCCAACACACGCAAACATTTTACAGATGAGATTCATTTCATACTGAATTATTTACTCTTCAAAGACATGATTGTAATACTCTACAAGCTGTCTTTTCTGTCTGCCTTCACCCCATAACATTAGAATTTCAGAAAACACATTCATTGATTGTTTTTAAAGCCATTAAGTGTGAAAGGACAAGGACAGTGATGCTCCACATACTTGAGTTTGTCCAGTGTGTAGTTTGGATCCTCCAGTTTTTCAGAGAGCAGCTTGACTCCTGAATCTCCTGGATGATTGTAGCTCAGATCCAGCTCTTTCAGGTGTGAGGGGTTTGAACTCAGAGCTAAAGACAGAAAACCACAGCCTTCCTCTGTCACCATACAGCCAGACAATCTACAAACACAGCAATAGTCCACATCACACAGTTTGACAATCACACATCTCTTTGTGTTATGAAGATGCTGACTGCTGTTTCCGCTCATGTGAACAGCAGTGATGAAAACACACATCCTGATGACCTCTACTTACTGATTAACAAACATACTCAAACACTCAGCAAGGAATCAAAATCATCTTTATAACTGTACAGAGCAAAGACATTGTTCATAATACATCACATAAAACTGTAAAGTCTGCTGTGAGGAATAAGCCACATTTGACCTCAGAAGGACATCTTAAAGTAATGTATAAAACACAACAGAAAATGAGCTGATTTCATTATTTATTTTTGATTATGTTGTGGACTAAAACTAAATGAGCTCAAACAAACACAAACCCACTCTCCTAATGTATTTGTCACCTGCCTGACAGTGTGTGTGTGTGCATGCGTTGTGTGTGTGTGTGCATGTGTCTTCATATTATTGTAGTGGTTTAGATAATAATAATAAAGTCTCATAAGACTTTTATATGTGTTCAAGAAACTGCAAAATGCACAAATATCAGGGAATGTCAAACTTTCACTCAAATCCACCTCAAACACCATGAGGTGTTTTTATTATTATTATTTTATTTAATTTAATTCTTAAATCTTTCCAATTAGCAAATTTAAATATAAACAAAGAATTTGATAACATTAAATGATAAATTATGAATAAAGAATTCATTAAAATTAATTAAATGAATTCAATTTATATTTGAAAAAGAGCAACTATAATTAGAAAAAGCAGCGTTTTGCAGTTTATTCAGTAATACGTTTAAATGCATTTGGCAATTTCATTCTGACTTAATACACATTTGTATAGACGAATAAAATCACACCCCTGCAAATGTTTGGTTTCTTCTTCTGCCAATCCTCTAAAGAGGCCTCACATTTGGTTACACTTTAGGGCTGTTCACATTGCTTTTAAACTAAGTAAAGAGTTTCAAACCTGTCATCTAAAAGCAGTGTTAGCACTGCATTTTACCCAGGGTTATGAAGCCCTGCTATGGAGCGGTGTTAGCATCATATTTGTAGTGTTAACATTGCATCGTGGTGCTAAGTTTGTTCAGTGTGAAACAGAGCAATGTTTGCTTATTGCTGCTAGACACTTGGCAACAGAAACAGCGAATCAGAAACTGATCAACGAGGCTCATGACATGTCAGTAGCGAAAAAGCGTGCATCATGAAAACAGCAGTCAGTGAGAGAAAGTACATATTAAAAAACGGAAAGTGTGTAAACTGGAGTGATCAGGAGATGTTAGATGACATGATTTGCTCCTTGTTTTCTTTTTATTCATTTGAACTTTTGTCTTTGTTTTCTTGAAACTAATGACTTAGATGATGACACTTTATATAACTGACAACATGAATTTATACAATTGATAACAATTAATATAATGATTGTGTTATGATTACTCTTACACCTCATGTCTTTTGAATCACTGCACACTTGAGCACAGCATTTTTAGATGCCGTGTCCAGTTAAAAGAACCTCTACAGACAGCACCAGTCATCCATGTCAGCTCCAAAGCAGTAGACAAAGAAGAACTCAGAGCAAGTGTTGAACTTTTCTGTTTACATGAGCTTAGAGGCTGTGGCTGGATACCATTGGGTTTATGCTGCACTTTATTAAATTCTGCATTGTGAGTGAATAAACCCTAACACTGCCTGCTGTTCTTTCAATCCGCAACTTGACAACACAAATATGCAAATAAGAGTAAGAGTAGTTATTGTTGAGTGGAAAATCATTTACCTCAGTGTCTCCAGTTTACAGTTTAGGCACTTAAGTCCATCAGAAAGAAGCTTCACTCCTGAATCCTGCAGGTCATTGTTACTCAGGTCCAGCTCTCTCAGGACACATTTTGAGGATTGTAGAGCTGAAGACAAACTTTCACAGGACTGAACAGTGAGATTACAGCCCTGTAGCCTGTGTAGAGGACAAAACAATATTTATGTGTTCATCTGGTGAGTTTAATAGTTTGGAGTACATATGTCTGTAGTGACTGTAATAACTTTACTAATTAGTGAGCACATTGTGTGATTTTAGCTTTAAAAGGATTTTATGTCTATGAAACAAAAATAAATGGCTTCCTTTAGATGTCTGAATTGTCCAAGAAATATTTTTAGCAAAAGAGTAGATCATGCAAAAAGGTCCACAGATGAAAGACAATAAGACACATGAACAAAACTAAATAATAATTCAAGAGTTCACTCTTAGCTGATGATTGATTATAAAGCTTGTTTGGCATGCTGTCCCGGGAGAAAGCCCTGAGCTCACAAGATCCTCGAGACCGGGGCTCCCTCCCATTTGCAAGGCGAGATGGGAGTTTGAGGTCTGGTAGATCTTGAGAACTTCCCAAGATGCCTTAATAAGCTTGGGACAGCAGCTGCGTATTGAAAACCCCCAAAAGGCAATAGAGATCAAAGCCATAACTGGCTGCTGAATGGAAAGTGTTACAAAGAGGGTTCCAAGAGAGGGTTTGCAGGAGCAAGGATGGAATCGGTGCAGAGTGTGAAAGGTTTAGGTTAGAGTGATTGCTATGACTGAAGTGGTGTATTGGCAGCCAATGTTGCAAATTCTATGTGTGCTCCCATAGCAGTGTTTAGTTGCCGTGACCGGACGGGAGAGTGAAACAGATGTAATCATTTGAGTGCAGGATGTATGAGCTCTGCTAGAGATACTCTTAAAATGACAGCGATGAATATCAGGATAAGCTCAGCGGAGCTTCAGTGCGATAGAAGTCAGTGGTGCAGAGGGGAATTTCAGCTAAGTGGAGCATCTCTAAAGTTGCAGAGGTGCAATGGAAGTCAGTGGTGCAGAGGAGAATTTAAGCCAGCGTAGCATCTCTACAGTTGCAGATGTGCCATGGAAGTCAGTGGTGCAAAGGTGCAGCGGAGAATTTAAGTTAAGCAAAGCATCTCTACAGTTGCAGAGGTGCAATGGAAGTCACTGGTGCAGAGGAGAATTGAGCCAAGCGGTGCATGTCTGCAGTTGCAGAGGTGCAATGGAAGTCAATAATAATAGGTAAATATGCTTCTGTGGAGGCGTTTAAACTGCTGTGGCTGTGATGGGGAGTGTGTCAGTAGTGGTATGTTAAATGGAAGTGTATGTGAGCTCAGGCAAAGCATCACTGCTGTGGCAGTGGTGCAGAGGGGAAATGAAGCTCAGCGCAGCGTCACTGCTGCGGCAGTGGTGCAGAGGGAGAATAAGGCCTGGCAGAGCGTTTCTGCTGTTGCAGAGGTGCAGTGGTAATCAGTATTGGAGCATTATGAGTGCTCCCGCAGGAATGTTAAATACCGTCAGTAGTGATATGTAGAGATGAAAGTGAATAAGGGCTCAGCTAGAGCGTCACTGCAGTTGCAGTGGTGCTATGGGTTAGTGTAGCTCAGCGGAGTGCCTCTGCAATTGCAGAGGTGCAGTGGTGGTCAGTATTAGAGAGTTATGAGTGCTCGCGCAGGAATGTTGTCAGTAGTGTCTGTCAGTAGTGATATATAGAGATGAAGGTGAATAAGGGCTTAGCTAGAGCATCACTGCTGTTGCAGAGGTGCAGAGGGTCAGTATGGAGGCAATCTGCGCACCCGCAGACGCATTAGAAACTCGGGACGAATTGTGGTGAGAGTTGTGGTGAATGAGAGTGAACAAAAGTATGGGATAGTTCAATATCCCAGATATCAAAAATGTATATGTTTGCTTTGCTTAATAAAGAAAGATAGAATTCCCTGCAAAGTTAGATCAGATATGGTGAGGTGGATTGTGGAATTGAAATTTGATGTTAGTTCAGAACATCTCAAAAACTAAAAAGGCTTGTTTGAATATGGCATTGAGGGTGTGGGCTGTGTGAGTGGAAAAATATCCTTTGTGTAGAGTGTGTAGGCATTTGGAATGGATGTAGAGTGTAATAGGTTAAATGAGGGTCAGCTTCTGGAGCTGGCTGTCATGATCTCATAGGTGCACCACTACACAGCAAATTGTGACATGTTAAATTTGTGGAGTGAGCCCCTGTAGTGTGATAGTATTAGAATCCAAGTGTAAATTTACTGTTTTTAATGCTGATTTGGTTTAAATTGTGACTTTAACAGTGTGCATTTCTGGTGATGCCTTTCCATACTCCTTATCGGTGTTAAGTGCACATACGGGAACTTGAGGTGACAGTCAATACCGTCAACACAGTAGTGCAAAATAAAATACTCTGCTTAAGTGTATATATTCAACCCTTTTCAAAGCGTAACTTATACACTGTGCTGGTGGGACTCTAATATACACCAGAAGAGAGTGTAATTTAACACCTGTGGAGTTATATGTACACTGGAAAATTTGCCCTGCAGGTGTTAAAAATGTTTAATGCGGTGTGCATTTTTACAGTCTAAGTGTAAAATATTTTACACTGCAGAGGTGTATATATTCAACACTTTTGAAAGTGTAACCTGGACACTTGGCTGGTGGGACTCATATAGACACCAGAAAAGTGTTAAATTCAACATCTGTGGTGGTAAATGTACATTGGCAAATTTGCTATATAGGAGAGCGGTGAGAGTTTGGCTTCATTGCAATGGCTTGGATCGCCAGCGTCTTGAGAGTTTAGGCATACTGTGATCTTGCTGGAGAATTCGGTTGAAGATCCGGAAGATGTGTTGTGTGAGGCAGTTGAAGTGGAAGATTTTGATGTTGTTGTTGAAGTTGTTGTTGGAGATGTAATTGTTGTTTTGAAGTAGTTGTTGTTGTGGTGGTGGTTATAGCAGTAGCTGCCTGATACGGAGCAGAGTGGTCTTCAAAACGAAGATGGCTGTGATATGGAACTTAGGGTATTTATAGTGGCTTTGGAATCGTCTGATTGGTGAATCATAAACTGAATAATGCGGGACCAGCTGCAAGCAATAATAAGCACGTGATCCTCTCGAAATTAGTTTAGAAATAAACATCACTAATTTTCTGTAGCAAATGTAAAAGTTGCATATCAAGGGACTTTACAAAATAAAAGGAAACAGAGATACAGACATAATCGAAAAATAGATAATAAATAAATATATTTATCAGTGCCAGTGATAAGGAATGCCTCCCCTGTAAACTTGCATGCAGCTCCTCAGTCTCATCCAGCTATGTCTACAGTTTTAGTGCTCTCTAGTACAGTGGTTTCAATATTCTATAGTTCATCAGATTCAGAGAAATCATGCATAGCAGTTTCAACACTCTAAAATCCTGTGCTAACTCCGAGTACCTTCCCAAGATGTCTGCCTCCCCGGAGTCACTTTACAAGATGCTACCATGCCACCAGCAATTATGGTGCTGTGATCCATCTGTTGTGGATCTCAATCCTATACTTTTACAGTTGCCAATTGTGAACGCAACATTTAAGGACACCTAGGCAATCTGGGGGCGTTTGAAACCTCCACAAAGATGGTCTTTTGCTACACCTGTATCATCATTGAGGGTTTTACTGGCTCCATTATAGCTGTGTGCTCCAGCTGTTTATCCTGATCTACAGGATCTGCTCTGGTTTACAGCCCTTGGCTTTGTCCTCCTCCCTGTCCACCTGCCTGTCAGTTTCCCCCTCACCATCCGCCCTGTACCTTGTCTTGGTTTTATTAATCTGCCTCTCACCCCTCACCCTTGTCCACTGTAGCACCTCCAGCTTGCTGAATTCATTCTTGTTTTGTGTTTTCCTCTGAGATTCATCTGGAATCTGCTCCTAGAAGGGAGTTATGTCATGGTCCTTGTTGGCCTGTCCTTGTAATGTTGTGTTTTCCTAGTGTTCCTCTGCCACCCCAGTTTTTCCCATGTTACCCTTGTTAGTTGGCCCAGTAACTTTCCACCCCTTGTTAACTTACTAGTCTCTGTGTATTTAGGCTTCTCTGTTTCTCTTGCCTGTGTTTTCTGCTCTTCAATCCTGCCATTTTCTTTCTGTATGGATTATATTAAACATTAAAGCTGCACCTAGATCCACCTCTTGCAATTGCTTTTCCTGCCTGCACGATAAGATATCATAAAAAAGGGCAGCGCCGTGGTTCAGTGGTTAGCACTTCTACCTAACAACAAGTAGGTTGCAAGTTCTAGTCCCAGCTCCAGTTTCCCCCACAGTCCGAAGTCTGTGTGACAGAATGAGTACAGGGGGTTTTCATTGACAATAATGTGATATGTAGTAGGGGGTGAGGTGAAATACAGTCCAACTGAGGTGAATAGGGTAGTGCTGGTGAGTCTTGGATGGAGCAGACAGACAAAGGAAGTTGTGCTGAAGAGTCCTGGACAGAGTAATGAGCGTCCACAGAATGCCAGGAGAACAGGAAACTGAGCCGAGATGCTCAGGCCAGGCAGGAGGTGGTGAAGGCCTTGGATGAGGCACTCCTGGAGAGTTGTAGTCTCACCAGCAATAGCCTGATAGAGAACACCAGCAGCCAGAGACTCACAGCGGGTAGGGCTGGAAAAAGACCAGACACGACAGGTAGAGGGGAACTAAAAGAAAAGAAGCTAAAAAAATAAAACAAAAAGGAAAATAAAAACAGTTAAAATGAAAGCATAGAGAAATAAAAACAGGATTGAACTAAAACAATAATGGAAAAATAAATCCAATAAAAAAGGAAGTAAACATGAACATAAATATAATAACTCAAACAAACAAACTTGAAAAGGATAACCCAGAAGGGGATGACACTGAAGGTCTACTGAAAAAACACAAACAAACATTAGACAAGACAACTCACTCTCACAAACAACAGCACAGAGGTATGAGCACAGTCAAGTAACAGAGGAAGACATTAGGGAAGAGAGCACATTATAAAGGGAAGAAAGAACATGAGGATCAGGGGCAGACACTGAGACTAACAAGAACTATATGAAGGCCAAACAAGGGAGCGTGGTAGCTGGAAACAAGGAGGGAGGAATGGAGGAGCACATGGTGAACACAAACACAGGCAGACCCATGTGTTCAGACATAGGCGGAGCGTGTGTAAGGCTGGGGAAGGCTTAGCTTCAAATATGTTTTTGCCTCATCAGTAACATAAGCATAAGCAGTAACATGAATAGTTTATTGGCTGTTTTAAAGAGATATTTCACCCTTTCATTCACTATCAAGTGGTGCCAAACTTTTATGAGCTCCTTTATTCTGTTGAACACAAAAGAAGATTTTTTTTAACTGTTGAAAACCTTTATCCATTGACCTCCATAGTAGGAAAGAACAAATGTTATGTAAGTCAATGGTTACAGGTTTCCATCTTTCTTTAAAATATCTTCTTTTATGATCAACAGGGGAAAGAAACTTTTAGAAAGGTTTATAAATCTTTGAGGGTGAGTAAATTTACATTGTTGGGTAAACTGTCCCTTTAACAACCACTGCCAATACATCAATCTGACTATTATAAAAACACTCTAAAATATTAAATACTGAACAATTATTCACAGTATTTTAAAGTGCTGACAATGTCAGTATTGTGCATGTTCATTAACATGATATGTTGTATTATTTAATATCAGCAAATGTCTAGTTCTTAGATGAAAAAAGGACTTTGACTTACAGAGCTCTTTTAGAGGATTTGATGACTGCTGATAGTCTGATGAGACACTCGTCTGATCTCTGGAACTTCTGAAGCTCAAACTCCTCCAGCTCCTCTTCTGAGGTCAACAACACAAAGACCAGAGCAGACCACTGGGCAGGTGAAAGGTCAGCAGATGACAGACTTCCTCTACTAAGGTGAGACTGAATCTGTTTCAGCAGAGTTTGGTCATTCAGTTCATTCAGACAGTAGAACAGATTGATGGATCTCTCTGGAGACAGATTCACTTCAAGTTTCTGCTTGATGTATGCAATTATTTCCTTTTTGCTCTGGTCACTGTCATCCTGCTGTGTCAACAGGCCTCGTAAGAGTTGTTGATTGGACTGGAGTGACAGACCGAGAAGGAAGCGAAGGTAAAGGTCCAGATGTCCATTGTCACTTTCCAGAGCCTTGTCCACTGCAGCCTTCAGCAAATTGATTATAGTCTTATTTCTGCTTTTTTTTGCTCGTTTATTGTCGTTTTGTAGATACAGATGTTGATAAAGGGCTGCAATGAACTCCTGAATGCTCAAGTGAAGAAAGCAGTACATGGTACCAAGAATGATTCCCGTCTCCTCCTTAAAGATCTGGGTACACATGCCTGAGTACACCGATGCCTTATAGACGTCAATGCCACAGTCTTTCAGATCGCTCTCATAGAAGATCACATTGTTTATTTCCAGCTGCTGGAAGGCCAGTTTCCCCAGTGAAAGGATGAGGTTTGGATCCCAGGAAACATCTGGTGTGTTTTCTCCATCATACTTTCTTCTGCTCTGCTGGATCTGAAAACGGAGAAAGTGTGTGTACATCTGTGTTAGAGTCTTGGGAGATTCCTGCAGTGTTTCAGCATTAGCCCTGTGTTTCAGTTCAGTATTTCTGTTCTCCTTCAAAATGTTCTGGAGAACAGTGGCTGAAATCCAGCAGAAGATTGGGATGTGGCACATAATAAAGAGACTCTTTGACAGTTTAATGTGATCAATGATTTCTCTGGCCTGATTCTGATCTGTGAGTCTCTTTCTGAAGTACTCCTCCTTTTGGGCATCATTGAATCCTCGTATCTCTGTCAGCCGGTCGACACAGTCAGCAGGAATCTTACTGGCAGCTGCTGGTCTGCTGGTGATCCAGATGAGAGCAGAAGGAAGCAGATTTCCCTTGATGAGGTTCATCAGGATAGCATCCAGAGAGACTGCTGATGATACATCACAACACGTCTCATTACCAGCAAAGTTCAGAGGAAGACGACATTCATCCAATCCATCAAGGATGAACAGGACTTTGAATCGTGTCCTTCTTGTAAGGTTCAGTCCTTCAGTCTCTGGGAAAAACTGAGTTATGAGGTCTTTTAAACTTTGTTTTTCTTTCTCCTTTAAGTTCATCTCTCTGAATGGAAGAGGAAATATAAAGCTGATGTCTTGATTTTCTCTTCCTTCAGCCCAATCCAGAACAAACTTTTGCACAGAGACTGATTTCCCGATGCCAGCAACCCCTGTTGTCAGGACAGTTCTGATCTGCTTGTCTTGTTCAGGTGCTTCAAACAAATGTTTGCATTCGACCTGCATCCCTAGTGACTGATGACGTCTGGAAGCAGCTTCAATCTGTCTTATCTCATGTTCAGTGTTGACCTGTTCACTCGCACCCTGAGTGATATAGAGATCTGTGTAGATGTTATTCAGAAGTGTGGAGTCTCCTTGCTGAGCAATTCCTTCAAACACACTTTGATATTTTTTCTTCAGGCTACATTTAAACTGATTAATGAAGAGCAGCTCATCTAAACACAGGAGCAAAGAAGCAGATACGTTTAGTCTTGACTTTTCCAGCTATATTTGTAAGTGTCAGTCTGACAGATGGCCATGAGTCTCTTACCCTCAAGAGTATCAGCAGCTTGATCTTGCTTCATCTCTCTCAGGAAGAAGAGTGTGAGATCAAGAGCTGCTTCTGTGATTCTGCATCTGTTTTCATTAAAGTCTTTTACAAAGTCTTGTCTGTTTCCTTGTAAGATTTTCTTAAACTTTTTCAGTTCAATCTTCAGAAATCGGATCATTTTGCTCTCAAGATTCTATGATTGAAGAAAAGAGAAGATCATAATTAATTCATACACAGATGTACATCCATGACCACATGGTAACAGGGGCTTTAGCTGTGGGAACAACAGTCTAATAAACCTGTCTAAACAAAGACAGCTTGGCTAAAAACAAGGCTAGATTTGGGCTGTCAGTAAAAATCTAATAGAAATCTAAGATTAGCCCAAAACCTCAAATAATCAAATCAACCTAGTCATCAAATCCTCACGAATAAATGAACACACATGTGAACAGTGTTGCCAATTCAGCAACAAACATGACAACAGCCAGCTGAACTTGTGAATGTCCTCAAACAAACACAGTGGCTCTTGGTAGAAAGAAGTTTGTTTCATTTTCATCGTCGACAATAAGATGGAATTTCGACCCACATGAGCTCAGGAGACAACTGTGATCTGATGCTGCTTATTCAGCAGGGGAATGCATGCAACTCACTTAGTAAGTTACTTATTAATTATAATAATATATATATATATTTTTTTTATTGTAGCTGTAGTGAAACATAACACTGATGCTGTTTTATTTGAGCCAAAATAAATATGAACGAACGTGAAATATTATTTACATTTAAAGTAATAGTTTGTGTGCTTTAAATATAATTTATTCTTGTGATCAAAGTTTTCGTCATTATTTCAGTGTCATTCAGAAATGACTCTAATGTAATGAATTAATGTCCAAGAAACATTTTATTACAACAGTTGCAAACACGTAATATACCTGGTATTTCTAACCCTTTTTTCTGCAAAAGAAACATGAAATTGATGTTTAATGGTATAATAATCAAAATAATGACAATTTATTTTATTCAAAACTTATCCAAGTCTTTAATTCATGTTTTAAAGTATGGTTCAATTATATAGACTATATTTATTACATCTATAATACCATACAGCTATCGTCAGACTAGAATCAGCTATTCAGAGAAAAATTAGTTGAAATATGAAATATGAAGCCAACTTTCACTCAAAAATCACCCCAAACGGTTTGTTTGGAAGTGTTGAACAGTTTGGATTTGTTTGTGCCAGTGGAACTACCAGTTTGTGCATTTTTGGTTTTTAAAATCCTACACACTGATGTATGAGCGATCATTGGTGGTGAGCTATTTAGCATCTGTCTGCCAGCGTCATCCTTTGAGTTGTCATTTAATAATTGTGGTGTTGCGCTTCTCATGTGTGTTCAGTGTAGGGATGGGCGATACAACTAAAAAATGATCACCACATAATGTTTTATATCATTCGGTATAGATGATGAGTATAGATGATGATGATGATAAGTATAGATGATTTTTTAACAATCCATTTAAAAATCAAGTCAAGTAGATTTTATTTTTATTTTAACACAATTTTAATTTACCAACATTTCTAAGGCAAATAGTTGTAATAGTCAAAAACAAAAAACTAAAACAAAAGTATATGGTATCTTGTGTCTCATAATAAAACAAACATAAGTGTAAAAGAGACTCTTAAACTTGATAAAATGTTAAAAAGAGTGCGCAATGGCAGACAAATTTTAAGGTAGATCAACATTTGTAAGATGTCAATAATAATGATACAGCAAACCTCAAACTGTCAACAAAACTAATTATGATAATCAAATCTGAGCTTTCAATTAAAGGAAACAATCATCTTCATTCAAATGCATATATAAATACAGAACTCTTTTTTTTTTCTTTTTTAGCAGGCTGAATGGCCAACTTCACACAGGTTACAAGATCCAGTTCCCCTTCGGGAGGGGAACTTCAATGCTATGTGGAAAAATTCCACTATGGGGATTTCATTCAGAAAGCCAATCATCTGAAAGAGTATGTAAACGGGCCAATGAAATGCTAATGAGTTGGCAGCTTCAGCTTGCGCAGCTGATGCTCGTTGCAATCAATTTGGCAATAAAAGCACAGCGATAGCGGAGCTGAGTATCCATTTTTGCTTCAGAGTCTTTCACGAAGCTTCTGAGAGAGTCGATGAGGGTTCCTCCAGCTGTACTACACAGAGAAAGTCAAAATGGGGGGGGACCAACGGCACCGCTGCGGAAAGG
>CAIGQQ010028319.1:85509-132868 GCA_903798035.1 Danio albolineatus | reverse complement strand
TTTGAAAGACTCTTCCACTCTTCTCCTCTCATCTTAATTCAGCAGAAACTGTCAGGTCAAGAAGAACTTTAAGCAGACATTGGTTAAACAGAGTCAAGAAATAAACAGTAGTCCTACAAACATACAAAATGTCACACATTAATCACACCATGAACTCCAAACATTAATCAAGCCATGACCGACTGTATTTACCAGAGATAGATTGTCTGCACGATAGACATTTTAACAGCTGTGTATCATAGATTAGTTGATTCTGCATGATATTCCTTCATTTCTGAGTTTATTCGGCATAGCTCCATCTATCCCAGCTTCTCTATCTGCAAGTTAATCTTTATTGTCAATGCCTGTACTCTTCTATAACAGCCTTCATTAAGAGATCTGTGTTCCCATGTCATAGTTTCTCTCTGCAGATGTTAATCTGTGATTAAAGCATTAATGGAGTTGGTCAAGTGTAAAGCACAATGAAGACCATTAGATGCCAGTACCATGCATAACAGACTTGTTGATGCAATGTGTGTGGTTTAATTTTCACTGCTTAAAGTCCAAACACTGAAGAGCAAATCAATGAATGCGCAGCTCTACAAGTCCCAAACCAAGCAAGTCAGTGGTGAGGATATCATCGTTGGAATATCAAACTCCCTGTCGTTTTCAATATGAGTTTCATGGGTTACTGATTGTCATTGTTAACAATTTTTTTCTTTGTTTATTCATAATCTATAAGTATGGCCCGGGGAAACAGAGTAAAGTACTATGATAACCTTAAGGCCACACTCATCTGATTCTAAGCAACTCCACAAGGCTCTAGCAGATTTATTGGAGTGTTTTGTCAGGCACCCTTATTAATAGACTGCACGGGAAGAGACGTGTCCACTGGTTTGTTAACTTTCCCCTTTACCATGAAACTACATCAACTGTTATCCTGGAGTTCAGGTCAGAGCAATCAAAAAGATTCCCAAGACAGCTCATGTACAAGCATTGACCTTTGACATGTCTCTCCTCTGCAGGGGACCAGCTTTACCAGTTCGAGATGCTTCCAGCACCAAAATACTCATCTGACCATATGGAGTGTGAAGATTACCAGACAAATATAATGTTTAGTGTCTACTAGCTAGGATTTAACATAGTTGATCTTATTTATGAGAAATGATTGAGTTATTATTGAAATGAGACATCAGGTCATCGCCCTATCACAGATCAGAAAACATGCTGCCATACATCATACAAGTCTTTCAGCACTTCAGTACTCCATCTTTACCATCTGTTAACATTGCATTAGTCTTTCAGTGTCATTGTACAGTAGGATACTGTTTGAATTAGTGCTATTGTAGAAGTATGAGCTTTTGTTCATATTTTACTTTTGAATACTGTTTTCCTTGAATTAGTGAGTTACAGAGAAAGAGTTACACTTCCCTCCTGTAATTTATTGCTAAGGTGCAGCTCCTCAGCTGGTGTTGTGAGAAAAAAGATACACACACACACACACACACACACACACACACACATACAGTGGGATGAGGATTTCTGACATTCATTTCTTCTTCAGAGACAGAAGTTGAGCTGGAGGATTACTGTAATGAAGAGAGGAGACTATAGAGGCCAGTTGCACTAAACCAGCTCAACAAACTTTGCAGTTGCAGAGTCATTTTCAGAACCCGACCTGATTAAGATCAGTGTATTCCTGACAGCAGGTTATGTGGTATACCATGGTAAATTTAAGGGTATGTAAGTGGATAATCTCAGATTACAGTTACAAAAACAGTTAACTTTTGTGGTATGTCAGTAACCATAGCAACCTTCTCTGGAATAAAGATGACCTGCTCTGGAATAAAGATATTTCATATAGTGTGTAACAGCTCAATCATTCATTCATTCATTCATTTTCTTTTCGGCTTAGTCCCTTTATTAATCCGGGGTCACCACAGCGGAATGAACCGCCAACTTATCCAGCATTTGTTTTACGCAGCGGATGCCCTTCCAGCCACAACCCATCTCTGGGAAACACATGCATACATTCTCATTCACACACATACACTACGGACAATTTAGCTTACCCAATTCACCTGTACCGCATGTCTTTGGACTGTGGGGGAAACCGGAGCACCCGGAGGAAACCCACGCAACCACGGGGAGAACATGCAAACTCCACACAGAAATGCCAACTGACCCAGCCGAGGCTCGAACCAGCGACCTTCTTGCTGTGAGGCGAACGTGCTACCCACTAGGCCACCGTGGCACCCAGCTCAATCATATGGAATTGTATTTAAAAAAATAATAAATAAATAAAAATAGAAATTATTTCAGAATGACTCTAATATTGAACACATATTCTGAGAAAAAACAACTCTGCTGCTTGCTGACTCTGTTAAAGAGAATAAATGCAGACTTGTCCACTGTTAAAACACACTGTTACTGCTTTTACTGTCAACTTTCTTAAAGAAAAGTGAAAATTTTAAACATTTAGAGCAGATATGAAGAAAATCAAACTGAAACTTAATTTAATCAAAGGTCTTGTTAATTCCACTTAGTTTTGTAGGACAGAATAGTGCTGCTCTGCTCTAGACGCCTACTGAGTGCCCTAGTTTAAACACCACTTTGCTCATATCATTCACTAATTAATGATTTTGGCTCATTAATATGCACATCCAGCAGTGTTTGATGGACCACAACATTTCTTTGTGAGAATTACATTAATTTTTAATAATTATGGTTTCATGTGGGAGTAGAGCTCAAAATATTAGAAAACGTCTTAGGTTACGTATGTAACCATGGTTCCCTAAAGGGAACGAGACGCTGCGTCTCTATTAGGAGACACTATGGGATACAATCCCTCTCTTATAACCTCCTGAAGCACAGGTGAAATCAATCCAATTTAATTGGCGGGACGTACCGTGTGTGACATCAGACCGGGAGGTATAAAAGCACCACGGAAGCAAACAACTTCAGCTTAAAACCTCTCGAACGAAGCGCACCAGGCATGAAAAAGTATGGCAAAGCGACGCAGCGTCTCATTCCCTTTAGGGAACCATGGTTACATACGTAACCTAAGACGTTCCCTCTCAGGGAACTCAACGCTGCGTCTCTATTAGGAGACACTATGGGAACGCTATCCCAAACACGCCATAGTTTGATTTGCCAGGTATGAGTTCTCCTAATTCAAGAAAAGATACTAGTTCTCAAAAGTAGGATCCAGATCTAACTGATAAAACCTTTGAAGGTGTGCAGGGTAGACCACCCTGCTGCATTGTAAATGCCAGCCCTACACTGGCCAGAATAAAGAAGGCTTTTGAAGCCGCCATACCCCTGGTAGAATAGGACCTAATTGCCTCTGATAGAGAACGGTTCAGGACCTCATAAGTCAGTGAGATAGTCTTGACTATCCACCAGCTCAGTGTCTGCTGAGACGCAGGTGCCCACTTGTTAGGTGTGCCATACACAATGAGCAATTATTACATTGAACGCCATGCAGACGTATGATGTATGCGTCTGATGCCCGCACTGGGCAAAGCAGATTTAAGCGCTTTTGATCTGAGTCAAGAAGGGTGGAGGATTAAAGGCCTACAGCACCGTAGGTCGTACCACCACAGTGGAGACCTTGAAGTACCCAATTCTGGGATACAGGAATGCTCTCACCATGCCAGGTGAGAATTCCAAATGAGGGAGCTACAGACAGTACCTGAAAATCTCCAACTCTATTGAGAGAAAATGCCCTTAAGCATTAGAGAACCTTTCTGATACATCCATAATGGGTTCAAAAACGGGGGCTGCCGACAGGCCCTCGAGCACTATCAACAAACCCTAAGTAGGAACCCTACTGGTGCAATTAGGCCTCAACCTCCTAGATCCAGAGGAGTCTGACCACCAGAAGGTCTCTGCCGAGACCATCAGTACCATATGCGCACATTGCTGCTACATATATTGTAAGCACCATATTCAAAACGCTGCTGGATAAATTTCCAGCACCAACCCCACAGGCAGTGAAACTGGATCCAGGTGGTGGTCGGTAAACCACAAAGTGAGAAATTTCCACTTGGTGGTATACAATCTCCTCGCGGAAGGGGCTCTGGAGCTGAGTATGGTTTAAACACTCTCGGTTGAAAATACGAAGATCTATGAGGTGGGTCCCCTCAGAGGCCTCACGCATAGCTTCCACAAGTCCGGACAGGGGTGTATCACTCTCCCGCTTGGGACAGAAGAACTCTTTGACCGAGAATCTCCCATAGGAGACCATTGAGAAAAGACCTTAGGTCTGAGAACCACACTCCTGTAAGCCAATAAGAGGCCACCAATAGTAGGTTGAGCCCCCTAAATGGACCATCTCCAGAACTCCCAGGAGCAAAGCGCTTGGGGAAAAAGGCATACAGACGTAGCCTCAGCCATGTCTGCACCCTGACATCCAGCCCAAATGGTGCTGGGTGTGTCAGTAAAAAACCACAATGGGCATTGTTTATATTTTGACAGGCGCAAAGATCGATGTCGGCTCTGCGGAATCCTTGTCAAATGGCCGCCACCACTTATGGGTGCAGTTGCCATCCCCCAGCGCCAACCCCTGCCTCAACAGGAGGTCTGCTCCTACATTCCTGGGCCTGAGATGCAAGCTGCCTACAGTGAGTGCAGCTTCTCCTGAGCCCACAGAAGGATCTGCTCTGCCCACCTGCACAGAGGGGGCAAATTCAGACCCCCTGATGGTAGATGTAAAAAGACCACCGATGTGTAGTCGGTTTTCACTAACACATGGTGACCTCTTACTTGAGGGAAGCAAATGTTTCAGACCCTGAAACACTGCTAACATCTCCCAGCAATTGATATGCATGTGGAGATGATGGTCCCTCCATTGTCCCAATGTGAGGAAGGCACCTTAGGGTCACTCCCCAACCCTCACAAGAGGCATCTGAGATCAGAGCCATGCGCTGAGAGATTACTCCCAATGTAGGGCTTTGGGACAGAAACCAGGGCTGTTACTATATCGATAAAGCTTGTAGATAATGCCACAAGGCTTTGATCATGCAGAAATCCCTGGATTTAAGCCACCACTGCAGCAATCTCATGTGTAGCAGACCCAACTATGTTGGTGGCTGCCCTCTGAAACTGTTTGACAGTGATATCTAGGCCCATCCTGACACTCTTTACGGCCATCCGGATTAACTGTATTTGAGTAGGGGAATAGACACACGAACATCATCGTGGAGTCCCATAATACACCAAACAAGTGTCTGCCAACTTCAGTCTCAACAGGGACTGGCACAATAACACTTTCTTTAGGATTAGCTGCAACCCCAACTTCTCTATGTAAGCAAGAACAACACCTTGATGTTAAATTGCTACCTCCCTAGACTGGACTAAAAATTAGCCAGTCATCGAGAAAATTGAGAATACGAATCCCTTGTAGCCGAAGCGAAAACCATGACGCGTTAACTACTTTGGTGAACGTGTGGGGTGAGAATGTCAGACAAAATGGAAGAACCCTGTACACCTTGCCCCTGAAGGCGAAGCTCAGGAACTTCCTGTGACTTTGAAGGATGGATGTGACAAACCAGCCCTCAGACTGTATTTGTTACAATGGTGCTGAGATTCATTGTTTTGAACTTCAGCGTTTGTTCTGAGCAATTTAGCTCTTTATTATAGGATATAACCCTTCATCCTTCCTTGGAACAATGAAGTAATATGAAAGTCCTGACTCCATGTCTGGAGGAGGATCTGTTCTATGACTTCCTTCCTCAGAAGGGAGTCTATTTCCTGTTCCATAACTAAAGCCTGCTTTTAACTTCACTAAATATGTAAACCACATTATTGAAGCAAGAGGAGTGTGAACCAAACTGTATTCTATAGCTCCTTCTAAAGGTAAGCAGGACCCTACTGCGAAACCTTTGGCAGTCGCTCCCACTCTGCCAGAAATTCCGCAAGGGTACCAGTCCCTCAAGACTGGCCTCTATGCTCCCCTAAGTAGCTAACTCTAGGCACTGAAGTGAACTCACGACAGGAGGCCACCAAGTTAACTGCTCTTGAACCCTTCGTAGAGGGGGTGAGTCCACTAGCGCCACCACTTTGGGATAAAACGCTGGTAGACAACACCGGGGGTCTCCGCGCCCTGAGGCACCAGCGGTGGGAGGGTTGGCGGATGGACCCCCTGTGGGGCACGAGGAGGCGGCCTTTGCTCCTCGCAGGGGCTGCCCGAAGAAGTTCTAGTATTAAGAAATTCTTCGGAGACGATGGCCGTTTCACGACAATGGTTCTTGGCCACGGTACGTGACGGACTTTGTCTCCTGAGGGCGCTGCTTGCCACCCCAACATTTTTTGGGAGGGGGGCTGAATAGATGCAACGCTCTCCTCTGCCCAACACAATGCTGAGCGGATAAACTGGCTTGTGGCTGGGGCTGGTCCGCCTAGCCACCCCAGAAGAATGGCTTCTTAGGGAAGGAAGCTCCCGTAAGAGCTTAGCGGGCCTCGCCCGTCCCATAGACATCCTTCGGACAGTCTATTTGGTATGATTGTATAACATTATGCCAACAACGAACCAGTTGACTGTCGCCACAAACGCTTTACCAGACAAGCCGATGTTTATATTTTTTCACAGGCTTTGATGGCAAAGCAGGGTCTTTGTCGATGATATTTCCTTTGATATGAGGCATCATACTGCAACAGTGTGAATCTAAACCATAGATGAATAAATGGCTAATCACACAGGCTGTGTCCGACCTGCTCCAGGCTAATACTCCCCTGTGCAGGTCCTCATTAAAAAGCAGACCCCTTCATTTATAATAATAATAATAATAATAATTACTATCATTATTACTACTATTCTTGTTATTATATTTTATATTATAACATGTCACATTATATCATAATATGTTGTATAGTGGATTAATTTAAGCAACACAGGCTTAATCTCAGCCAGTTTATCATATTCGGGGCGTAATGAGGGGGAGAACTCATTTGGATCCAATGGCCTTCCATATGGAAGGCCAAATAGGTCAAAATGCGCCTATTACCAAACGCGTGCCATCCTTAAAACGCCGGTATTTTCGGCGTTTAAGACGAAAATACGGCGAAAATTGCGACGTTTTGCAATGCAAACGGCGAAAATCGCGGCGTTTGGGCTGCAAAATCGGCGCCAAAAACCGCGTTTTTCAATCAACCCAAGAACGACGTTTTTGACGCCGTCGGCTTGCCATATTTCGCCGTTATTTTCGGCGTTTTTTGTATGTCAAAACGCCGTGAAAACCGGCGTTTTGCGTAATATTATAATCAGCCCCTCCCATGCTTCACAGTTCAACCCATGAAGTCAATGTGTAGTAGAGTGTCGATTCGAATGACGATCCACATTCAGGGTCCTCTTATTTAAACACTGTATTTCACACCTCGTATACAATGTTTAAATAAGAGGACTCTGAATGCCATAGTGCTGCTCGTGTGCAGTATTCACATTTTTCCTTTATCAATGCAAATATATAAGAACTTTAGTCCTTCATCATGTTTCCATCTATGAAATATGCTAGTTTTCCTTCTCAGATTGTGTTCACCGGTAGGCGAGTGGACTGCGTGCACAGACACGTGAGTCTCGTTGTTTTAGTGACAGTGGTTCGAATCCACGACCCGAACATGGTCATTTATTTTCGTTTGGATTTTGTTACTCTTGTAATGTAGCTGACGACTGGCTGAATAGCTGGCTGTAGAATTATCATTTGTTTTATTTTATCTATAGACTATTAGGCCCTATCTTTTATAGATTAATTTTATGGCTTAAGTTTTTGATTCATTGTACATTTCTCAGTTTGTGAGACCTTACAGTGCATTGAGTTTGGTCTATAGGCTATATGTTTGATAAAAGGAAAAAATAAATACATAAAAAAATAACAACTGTTAACAGACTACACATCCAAGAGAGAACCATAACAACATATTAGGGTAAAAAGTACAGGCTTCTTGCAAGTCTTTTTCAGCCCATTACGCTAATATGCTCCATACTTCGTATCAATCGTAATCGTAGCCTAGGCTATCATTGCCATATCCGTTAAAATAAGGAAACATGGAACATTTTTTTATATTTAGTTTTTCTGTTTATTATATGCACTACAAAAAAGGTCATCTGTTATCTTTTTTTTAACGACCCCTTTGTGCCATATGGGCCTATGTGACAATAATAGTTTATTGCAGGGATAAGTTTCTGATAAAGGGGTCTTTATGTGTGCCCCTAAGAGTCTAAAAGTTTAATGAAAGGTATGTTTTAACTAAGGCAGGGGTTTCAAGTTTAGAGGGCAATGGGGGCCACATTAAAACCAGAAAAAATGCAAAGAGCCACAAATTAGAATTTGCAAAATAAAACTTTGAGACAGTTTTAGCAGTTTCATTGACTTTAAAATGCAGTTTATTGCCTGTATTCTTGTTTTATTTAAAATCAATAATGAACATTATAATAAAACGTGGGGAAAAATGAATACTCAAACTGAATATTAAACTGTGGGCAGAGATGTTGAGCGCCAAGGTCAGTGTAATATTTTAATACCTACACTCTAAAAAACACAGTGTTAAAAACTACCCAAATTGGGTTGTTTTTACCCCTGTTGCTGGGTAAATATAGGACAGAACACATCAGGGGTTAAATTAACCCAAGTAATTGGGTTATTATTTTTAACCCCAAAAATGGGTTGTTTTTTCTACCCAATAATTGGTTATTTTTACTCAAATAATAGGTTAATTTGACTTAATTATAGGTTATATTTTCAAATGTAATTTTTATTTTCTTTTAAAATCATTAACCACATAAAAAACAAACTGGTAAATATTATATTAGCTTTATTTTTTTGTTCCATTACATTTTTTTCAGCATATTACACTTTGTAAATACACTTTACCTCAGAGATCATACAAAACTAAATACAAATTTTGACAATTAAAACAATTCGTTTCATATTCATGGGTTGCCCATAAACATTTTAAACAATTCACATGAATTCACATGCACATGAATTTAAAATGCCAGATGTTTTATCATTTAAAAGAATTCATTAACTACAAAAACATCCATATGCACATCAAATTTAAAATTCCAAAATACCTCAACGATTGTTTGTTACAAAGCAGTGTTTTTAGTCTATATTATGAACCATATATTCATAATATATTCATTTGTGCTGCTAGTGCAAAAATGTCATTAATATCCATCAGTGTAAACAATGTAATACTCTTCCTCAAGCAATAAAACTTTTTACATACAAAATTAAAAAAAACTGCAAATAAAACTAAACTGCTACCTCCTGGTGGCACGGTGGTGCAGTGGTTAGCACTTTGCATAACAGCAAAAAGGTCGCTGTTCGAGTCCTGGCTGGGTCAGTTGCTGTTTCTGTGTGGAGTTTGCATGTTCTCCCCGTGTTCGCATGGCTTTCCTCCGGGTGCTGCGGTTTCCCCCACAAGTCCAAACACATGTGGCATAGGTGAATTGGGTAACCTAAATCGTCCGTAGTGTATGTGTGTGAATGAGTGTGTATGGATGTTTCCCAGTACTGGATTGCAGCTGAAAGGGCAATAAACTCCCAACAATAGAAACACTTTTTTGGGTAGTTTACATCAAAAATATAAAACGATTTGAAGCATATTGTACATCCACTGCCCCAATGAGAGTCCTTAGCTCCAAAGCTTCTCCTTGCAGGATGACAAAAGGCCGGGAGTCAATGTGTCCATTTTGAAGTGGCATAAGTGAAAGGGCTTGATGCTTCAGTCTGCTGGAGGTACTCCACCATATTTGTTCCAACCTAAAGACAGATAATGAAAATGAAAAAAATGTCTATCAGAGTAGGAGAGTCAAGGTATGGTTATGCACAGAACATTTGATTGGCCTACAAAGCATGTCTGAAAGTTTTGGCTTCCTAATATAATAAGTATGAGCTAAACAAAAAATTCCTTTTCACTTGACATCTTAAAGTTACAGGATTTGCAGTTTTTTTTAAACTACTGTTTTAAAAAATAAAGTCTACCCATTACCTGGCATGACTGTCCTGCTTGGTGCATCTTCTTTCTCTCCTTGTGGCCTTCACAAGTGCCTCTGGTGCTTTCGTATGTTCCTCAGCCTCTCTTCAATGAACCTGGTCTATTATTTCAACTTTGGGCATACCATGTTACCTGCAAATACATTTTAAAAAATTGTATGAACACACAATACACATAAAAATCTGAATTAGACCATGGGCATTGTTAATAATTCTACACATTTCATCTACACATTGTCAATTATCTGATTTATTTTGCAACAAGAAAGTATGCTTGACTAAGGACTGCTATGAGCATAAATCTCTTTTTAATTATATGAAAATGCAAGGAATCTGTGTTTACGTTACACTATTTTCATTGCATTTAAACAAATGAGTAGTTTTACAGCTGTCAGTATTACATTACGTCTATAAATGTTTGAGAAATAATATATGTTTATATGTGTTAGACTTACGATTCATTAGCTGTTATGGGTAAAAGACTAGAAGAATAACAAACGATATTAAACTGAATTACTTTCACTACAAACAAGTTTTGTGCTAAAGACAATACATTAAAATAATATTAATTTGAAGGTTATACATGTCAGTTTTGTGTTGATCAATTTACAGTATTTGCACAAAAGCACAAGACAAATAGGACAAAACAGAAAACTTACCTTAAAACTATAAGTTCTGGAAGCTGCCTTTCATTTAACTCGTGTACAAAACAATCCATCAAAGCACAATGAGATCCCCTAAAACATAAAAACAGAACTTAATTTCTGCAAACAGTTTTATTTATGATGCATTACTCAGCCATTATGTCTCCTTTCAGTAAACTCAGTTTAATAGTGTACATACAAAGTTTTTATTTCCACAGTGATAGTAGTAAAGGAGATAGCAGCAAAAAAATTAGACATACATGCCAGATGAGACAAGTGTTTACCTTAAGCGAAAGGCTGTGGCCCTGCCACCGTGACAGTGTAGTGAGGGTCTGAATTAAAATCTGGAACAAAAAAAATGGATTAAAACTTTGTTTTGCTACACCATTCTTGAGGAAATAGTTCACAGATTTCTTTAGACTTTATTTTCATATTCATCTTAAATATACTTAATATTTAATTTAAATATATATCACTATTCTCCTACCATGAGTCCCACCAAAAACACAACTCAACAAATAAGCTTGCAGTTTAATAGTTTCTCATGGAAAGTGCTGCAGTCTATTTATACAACAGTCTACGAATTAAAAATCGTTTGTTGGGTAGCTAAATAAATAAACGTTTCCTTTGAATGAATCTGTTTTTAAATCAGTTGTTTTGCTTCAAAACACGTAATTTATTTATAGTTAAAGCATCACACTCAAAAAGGTAATTTATTCTTTCTGTTTTGATTTTTTCTGTAGAAAGCAGTCGTGATATCCGAACAATAAACACTGCTTTATGGTTCATTATTTTAAGTAGTTTGCGATGAGGTGACGACTGGCTCTCTGTAACCTTTTGCTGATTTTCCTCTTTTGTCGCGGAGAAATGTTCACGTGTGCTTATCGGGACCATTGCAAGATTACAGCTAAGTTGCAATTCAGCGCGAAATTTGCAGCTTCTTAACCAACCAGTTCCAGTCAAGGTACATTACCAGTTCAGCGCTCGTGTGGGGTTAAGTGCTCAAACTTCATGCAAAGCGCGCTTTGGCCCACCTCTTTACCGAGCATGGGCCGGCGAAACGGTCCGCAGTCAGACGCAGCACGGGAACTCATCAAAGTAACCGGACAGCCGTCACGGTACAGATAGCCTAGCCCTATGGCAGCTTGCCATACTAGCCCTAATCTTACTACATGACGCGACAATATATAATATAATAACGTTCATGCGGGTCACAAAATAAATAAAAACTTTGCCGAAATGACTTTGCTGAAAATACGAATACAAATACAAACCTTTATGTCACCTGAAATGCCGAAGACAGTCTGCTCGAAAAGCGTCTGGCTTCCTCCTCCTGCTGTTGATCCAAAATGCCCGCGAAAGATGACCCAGCAGTTGTGTTATTTTGACTCAGCGTCACCGAAGTACGGTGGGGGGGTGTGCAGCTTTGATTACACGTGTACAAAAGGTGGTAGTAAGAGATTAGAAAATTCAGAATGATCAAGGGCTGCTATGGGCATAAATATCATTTTAATTATACGAAAATGCAAGGAATCTGCGTTTACGTTACACTATTTTCATTGCAATTTTACAGCTCAGTATTACATTACGTCTATAAATGGTTGAAAAATTATATATATATATATATGTGTGTGTGTGTGTGTGTGTGTGTGTGTGTGTGTGTGTGGCATCGCAGTCAGGCCCTGCTGGGAGTTGATTTGACGGTGCGGTGCTAGGGTTGCATTGATTTAAGTCTTAGCAATTATTACCCAGAAAATAACCCAAGTTTGGGTTGCATAGCACTACCTAAAAACTACCCAAGACTCTGAAAATAACCCCCAAAAATTACCCAAATGCCTTAACCCCACATTTGGGTAGAAAAAATAACCCCGGATTTTTTAGTGTATTTATTTAATGATATTCTGAGTAATGTTGTAAACCTGTAACTATTGACGTCCATTTGTTTATTCTACTGTGGAAGTAAAGGGTTACAGGTTTACAACATTCTTCAAAATATCTTCTTTTCTGTTCAACAGACCAAAAAAAATACAAACTGGTTTGGATGAAGTCAAAGGTGAGTAAAATATGACAGAATTGTAATTTTTGGGTGAGCTGTCCCTTTAAGACTTCATCCAGTAGGCTTGGTGATGTTTGAAGGGGTTCTTCACTGAAATAAGTGTTTTTGCAGGTATTGGACAGCATGAAATGTACCACCACAGTCAATGTCACAGGTTTCTGAGCAGGAAATGGATATTCTGGCGGGAGTATTAATTTCCCTCTATTTTTTATTTATTTATTCAATATGAAATTAACAGGTTACTGACTGTCATTGTTGATAGCAGGGAACTTTTCTTTTTCCTAACCTAAAAATATGGCCTGTGAAATCATCGTATCATATCAGTATTATAATAACCTTAAGGCCACGCTCATCTATTTTTAGAAGATTTATTGGAGTGTTTTGGGATGAACTCTTAGTATTAGACTGCATGGGAAGAGACGTGTCCACTGATTTATAAACTGTCTCTTTACCACCAAACCACATCAGCTTTTATCCTGGAGTTCAGGTCAGAGCAATCAAAAAGATTCCCAAGACAGCTCATGTATAAGCATTGACCTTTGACCTGTCTCTCCTCTGCAGAGGACCAGCTTTACCAGTTCAAGATCTTTCCAGCACCAAAATACTCATCTGACCGTATGGAGTGTGAAGATTACCAGACAAATATAACTGTTAGTGTACACTGGCTAGGATTTAACATATTTGATCATATTTTGGAGAAATGATTGAGTTATTATTGAACTGAGACATCAGGTCATCGCCCAATCACAGATCAGAGAACATGCTACCATACATCATACAAGTCTTTCAGCACTTCAGTACTCCATCTTCACCATCTGTTAACATTGCATTAGTCTTTTCAGTTTCATTGTACAGTAGGAGACTGTTTGAGTTAGTGCTATTGTAGAAGTATTAGCTTTTGTTCATATTTTACTTTTGAATACAGCTGTTTTCCTTGAATTAGTGAGTTACAGAGAAACTATAAAAATGTGCTATTATTGATTAATAATAACAGATATAATGTATTACTTTATTCTACATTATTGTATATAATCTGTACAATTATAATAATGTGTGATTCTTTACTTTGTATAAACTGATTTTGTTAACTTTTGTTACCGTTACAGGGACCCAAATCCTTAAGAGAATTATTATTATATTTAATAATAATAATAATAATATCTTCTGCAGCGCTTCACGGAAATCGCGCACTGCAGCTGAATATGGCGGCGCGGTGGCGTTGCTGTCAGTGACGTTCTAAAAAAGAATGTGTTCGAGAATCGATGACGTTGATGAACTAGTGTGAGCTGCATTAGTGTCTGACCATCGCTGACATTAGCGGTGTGTAAAGATCTTTCTAAAAGTATCATTTTAGCTTATTGCAGACTTGGATCCAGACAGTTTTACTCCCCTGTTGTTCCTGATGCGTCCAGTAGAGGGGATAAAAGATACATGGCCAAATAATAGATTAGAAGTCAACTCTAACAGATTATTAAATGTCCTGTTCATAAATATACTTTTATTTTTATGTTTTAGGTAAATATAAAAGCTAAGTTAATGTATCAGAAAGTGAGTTTAAATATACAAACAACTGATACACTCACCATACTATTTCACATATACAAAAGCCCAATTGCAAATTAATTTAGATTCATTTAATTAGAAAAAATAAAAACACTCATAGTTGGATAGAGTAAAGCCGCCTTTCCACTGCACACGACAAACGACAAGCGACAGACCGGAAGTCATTCATTTCCAATGGAGAGTAGTACGGGAGCTGCGTGGAGTTCCGATCATCTCCGTATGCGGGAAATTCGGATCCGATTTGAGCCGCGGATCCGTTGAAATATTTAAACTCCTGTGACTAGACCGTATGCGACTGGCCGACCGGAAGTAATGTATTTCAGTGTTGTCCAAGCAAGTCCGTGCGCGCGAGATGAGAAATAGGGTTCTTTCGTTATTTTTTTGAATCAGAAAAAGTCTGTATTAAAAAAAAACATTTCTATTCATAAATGAGTAATAAAAAATTATTATAGACATTTTTAGCGGCCTATGAGTTTCAGTATTCATTTATTCATTCATTCATTCAACCATGGTGAACACACAGAGAATAAAGGCTCTTGCTCTTGCAGTCCTATTTCGTACACTGCAAAAGTCTTTAATTTCAGACACTGCGAGTTATCAGCGTCTCCCCCATGGTGCCCCACAACACTGAAAATACTGTGCGACTGCCACAAGGGGGCGTAATCCGACAGTCGTGTCCAAATGTCGTGTGCAGTGGAAAGGCGGCTTAACGATTAACTGTAGCCTAGTTATAAGTTTTCATATAGAGATGTGCTTTTTGTTGTATTGATTATATATAAAGTTGCATTCGGAAAATGACAAAATTATAATCGAAAAAATGCTTCTTTTTAAAGTTCCAAGGACCATTTAGCCAAACCTGAGAAACAAAAACCCAGACAACATTGGATTTTTTAAAACATTTATTTGAATAAAAGAAGCTTTTTTGTTTTGTTTATTGTTCTTCCTATTCCAGATATCTAATCCCTAAACAGTCAAAAGTGAAAAATGACAAGCAAAAAATAATTTAATGTCATTATAAATATATTATCTGGACAGACTTTTTTATTGTATTTGCAGAAAATTTCCAGTCAAATGCATAACAAATCTTCCAATAAGATATTCACATTTTAGCTTAACATCTTTAAACAGAATAACAAAAAGAGAAAAGGAAAGAAAGAAGAAAAAACAAGTAAAAAACAAGAGCGGATATACACAACATTTACCACAGAGAAGAGGAGTTTAGCTCTTGAAGTTGGAGTTTAGGCTTGAAAGTCCTCAAAGAGTTTCAAAATAGATTATTAAATCAGCCTTGAAATGGAAGATGTTCGGCTTCTGCTTCCACCATTTACACGTGTGTATATGAAACTTGCCTAATAATATCTAAAGATTTAACATAAACAGGAGATTCTTATCTATATCTTTTTATCTCTGTAAAATATGACATCACTTTACTTAATAATAATTGTATGACCACTCAGTATATTAAATAGACATTCAACATCAAACCAGAAATATTTAACATACATACAATCAAAAAACAAACTCATAACAGTCTCGACATCTGTTCCGGAAAAAACACACGTCTCAGAAAGATCAGCTTTATATCTCTTGAGAAACTGGTTGGTTGGATATATTTTATGTATAATTTTAAAGCAGATTTCACTGATTTTATTAGTGACACAATATTTGTTGTTGTAAGTCCAGACCAAGTTCCAGTTGATATTCTCAAATGGGTTATTCCAGAAGTACTTGTGTCTAAAAGTTGCAGGATAATGAATCAAACTTCTAAGAAATGTATTATTACATTTTCTATCATTGATATCAACACCATCTAATAGAATCTCATTTTTAACTGTTAGTTTATTTGCTTCACTGTAACCCTGCAAAAGCCTCGCCAGGCCGGCTGGTATTGCATCAATACTCTACTATAATCTCGTGGAGGCGCTGGAAAACTAAACTTCTCTAAAAATTCAGTATAAGTCAATAAATATCCTTCATCGTTTAATAACTGTGAGACCAATAGAATATCTTTTTTAACCCAGTTATCATAAAAAATGATTCGATCTTATATCTGACAGTTTTATTATTCCATATTATTTGTTTAAGGGGAGAAAAATTGTGTTTGTATTTAAAAATCCAACATAAAAGAGCCTGTCTGTGAAAATAAGAAAACTGAATGGGGAGTTTATTGATCTCAAAGTCACACTTTAAAAGAAACTCGATACCACCGACTTTTTCAAAAATAAGGTTTGGGATTAAATACCATATTTCATTTAAGTATAATGTGTAATCCAATTCAGCTTCATAATTGTATTGGAAGTATTCAAATCAAGCACATTCATACCTCCTTGATTATATGGATTACATCAAATATTTTTATTTAAATAGTGAGGTTTGTTTTTCCATATGAAATTAAACAGCCCTGAATCATTTTTTAATAACTAATTTTGGTACATCCAATACTTTAGCAGAGTACACCAATCATGATAGACCTTCAGTTTCTGACAAAAGAATCCTTCCTTTAAGTGATAAATCCCTCATGAGCCACATGTCAAATTTCTTTTCATTTCCATCAAAGGATGTTGTAAATCAGAATGTTTCCTATTTGACTGATCTTTACAGATATTAATGCCAAGGTAAGTAACTTCTTCTCTGACTGGAATACCTTCAAATTCAGTAAAAGGAATGTTTTTGTCTTTAAGTGGGAATAGGGTACATTTTTTAATATTTAATGATAATCCTGAAGCCTCAGAAAATATCTTGAGGCATTCTAGAACTTTATTAACTTGTGAAATATCATTTAGAAAAATAGCCGTATCATTAAGCTGACAACATTTAATTTCTCTGTCTCTTTTATATATATTAATAAAATACCTTGAAAGGAGTCATTGTGTATAAGTAAGGCCAATGCTTGCAGAACTAAAAAAAATAGAAATGGAGCTGCTGGATCTCCTTGTTTTATTCCCTGAGAAATATTAAACGATGAGTTGTTCCCTGTGGAAGTTTAACTGAACTATTACACTCAGTATATAAAGTTTGTATTGCCTTTTTAAAGTACTGACCAAAACCAGAAAGTTCTAATAAATCAAATAAAAATGTATGTTTTACAGTGTCAAAGGCTTTATATATATATATCTATAAATAAAATATAACTATTATCAGTTATAAATTCTTTATAATCAATTAGATCTAAAATAATCTAATATTATTGCTAATGTGACGTCCTTGCATAACACCTGATTGACCTTTATCTATAATTGTATCTAAACATAACTTGATCCTTTGAGTGAAAATATGAGCAAACAATTTATCATCATTATTAATTAAAGTTAAAGGTCTCCAATTGTCAAGAAGCAGGTGATCCTTATTGGGTTTCGGTAACAGTGTAATTAAGCCTTGACACATAGATGGAGGAAACATACCAGCCTACAGCTTCCTTAAAAACTAATAATAAAAATTCAGAAATATAATCTTTAAAAACCTTATAAAATTCACCTGTTAGGCCATCATTTCCTGGGGATTTATTATCTTTTAACTTACTCATATTCTTTTGTAATTCTTCAAGGCATATATTTTGGTCACAGATTTCTTTTTCTGCTTCATCAATACCCTGTGTGAAATGTTTAATATAAGCAAATAAGTTAGAATTTTGTTTATTATTTTGTTCAGAGTATAGCTTTTTATTAAATTTCTCCACAAAATCAGATATTTTATGAGGGTCTTCTAACATCTGCTCATTAATTTTAAGTTTATACAGTTACAGTTCTCTAAGTTAGGAAAACCTACAAAACGTATCAGAAGACATCGTCAAGGCAGCAACCATCGACCAATGAGATTTGAAGCAAGGGAAATATAAAACAATTAACATTAGTTCTTGATAAATATTATTAATCAACTAAATTACTTATTAAATGCTGAAATGAATAATAGTTTAATCACTCATAATGTAATCTGAGGCAGATGCAAATCAGAAAGAGCAAATAACTGTTACACTGACATTCAGCCTTTCTTTGGGTTTTTTGTGGCACAGATCTGGCAAACAAGAGCGGACCGCCCATGTGTCATCATTTCATGCGGTATGTGGGCCATTAATTCATTTTCTTGTCGGGTTAGTCTGTTTATTAATCTGAGGTCGCCACAGCGTAATGAACCGCCAACTTATCCAGCATTTGTTTTATGCAGTGGATGCCCTTCCAACTGCAACCCCTCTCTGGGAAACATCCATACACACTCATTCACACTCATACACTACAGACAATTTAGCTTACCCAATACACCTATATCTTTGGATTTGTGGGGAAAACCGGAGCACCCAGAGGAAACACACACGACCACGGGGAGAACAGATATGTGGGCCAGTTGAATAAATTAAATGTGGGCTAGATCTGGGCTGTAAGGAATTTTGTTACCTGTGTATACTTATATATTTTTATTATGCAAAGAAATACCACTTTTTTCACAGAAGATACATTATGAATTAGAAAGTTATGTTACAAAACTTAAATCACATAATATTGTGTAAGTTTATCAGACTCTTCAAGCAAGAGTCTTTCATGCAATAATTATTAGAGTTCACATACATATCAAAATCTCTGGATGCCAAATGTAGAAAGAAAAAGCTATAAATGAATACATTTATAGTAAGAAGACTCTAGTTTCAAAGAGTAACTAAAAATACAATTTTAGAGGAAACAAAAGTTTGGATAAAAGCATTTTTAGGAGAACTGGAAAAGTCAACGCAAAACACTTCATATTAAGTACACTCCCAAAGCAAATGACTTTATATTTCTTCAGACTGAACACAAAAAGAGCATTTGGGGAAATAATATGATTAGATTGAGCACGTTTGTGATTTAGTAGAGAGCAGTTATGAGTAGAGACTTCACCAACTTTATTATATAAGAGGAATTTATGTAAAACTCAAACCATTCTGTCACTTAAATATATTATTCCAAAAACTCACGCAAACAGGTAAAGAAATCTGAGATCTATTAGTGATTGAGCGAATGTCTTAGTTTGTCATGTACTAAGAAGATTTGTGCAGTCAAATATAAAATAATGTTAGAAACTTTAGGTCCAGGCTTGACTGAAGGTATTATACAATCAGGGATTACACAGAAACAATGTTATATAGGCTATATGCACGCATTACTTCCGCATTTGTCGGAAGGCCGCCATCCATTTTCTGGTCTGGGTGATTTAAAGCGGAGGTAAACAGTGTTGCGGCAGAGTCGTCAAAATTTACTCGCTGTTTGCGGGAATTATGGTCAACAATGTGCAAATGATTGTCCGGATGTGCACTACAACACCGCTGAGCAAACTTGAGAAAGGTTTCGAGTTTTATGCATCTTCGTACCTGTGCTATTATGAAGGTAAGTTCAGCTAGCCTGTAAGCTAACGTAATGCTATTCGTTGGATGCGTCCATCTGCAGCTTTATCACGTTAGTAAAAATATCATGTGTACGTAATTCTGTCTCAACGTGTCAGGTAAAACAGGACACGAATGATATCTCAGTGAGAGCTCATTACTACCGGTCTATGAAGAAATCGGAGTCTTTTCAATAGCTGAGAGTAGGATAGCATAAATGTGAAGCTCTGTCCAGTTCATGTTTTTTCTGTTCTAAAGTGACCACCACTGTTCAGTTCGGATAATCACAGAAACACAGATGTTATCTTAGCCTGTAAGCATGATTATTGACAAATAGCACTGTGTTATTGCTGAGAATTCTTGCTGAAACAGTGGGCAGTACAGATGCAGTGTAACAGTGTAGATGACATGCTGTATTTTTAGTCTATAACACTAATTAAAAGGGAGGGTGACCCAGAACAGGTGTTATTAGGTAATTTAACATCAACAATATGTCTATTGCAATATTTATTCGTTTTATATGTTAATGAACAAATGCTTATTCATTGTGCTTGTTAACTCACAATGTATTCGCTAATGTTAACAAGCGTGACTGGCTTTTAATTCATTAGTGAATTAGTTTAACTATGATTAAGTGGCGTACAAGTATTGTTTATTGTTAGTTCATGAGAGCAAATACATTAACGAACATTAACTAACCAAACCTTATTTTAAAGTGTGACTAATGGGGAGTTGCTTTTAAATTGTTTAGATTAATGATTTACAGTGTAATAACCCAATGATATTGGTGCAGATGCAGAACGCATTTCACTACCTCACACAGTTCTACCTCAAACTGTTCAGGTCTTTACCTGTTCCAAATATAGGTAGTTAAGGTTCTAAATGTGTTGCTGATATGCTTAAAGGGATAGTTCATCATCCAATATTAATATTTACTCTACCTCAAGTGGTATTAAACCTTTAAGAGTGTCCGTCTCATGTTGAACTCAAAAGAAGATATTTTGTAGAAAGCTGAAAACCTGTAACCATCGACTTCCATAGTAGGAAAAAGAACTACTATGAATATCAGTGGTTTCCAGCTTTCTTCAAAATATCTTCTTTTGTGTTCAACAGCAGAAATAATCTCAAACAGGTTTGCAACAAGTGAAGGATGAGTAAATAGAATTTTTAATTTTGGGTGAATTGCCTTTAATGACTCTCTTTAAAACCCATTAATATTCTTGTTTCTGTTTTCTAGGTAACATTATGTGATTCAGAGCTAGAAGATTATACGTGTTACTCCATCCTGGAGCGGACAACCATCAGGAAAACCATGCCATCATCTGCTAGTTATTAGCTCCTGCTCTTGTGTGGATGAAAATGGGATATGCAAACATTTGGTTGCTTTCCTTTTCCAGACAGCCCATTACTCTGAAATGTGTAATGTCTGTTGTCCCTCCTGCACCCAAATGGAACAGAAGTTGCATAAACCATGAACAATGCTTTGAAATGGATCGATTACGTGTTAAGTTCCATGAAACAGAGGGGTGATTTATTTATTTATTTATTTTTAAATACGCATCTGCCTAAATACCTCTATGCACAAGTAACAGAAGAGGCCCCGTGCTGAGAAAACAGCTGATTCAGTGTTATTGTTTCTGTTCATCTGAATAAAATATTTTTTTTCAAAATGTTACATTTTTTTTTGACCATTTAATTTCTAATTATATACAGTGAATAATAGTTAATATGTACCGTGAATAAAATAAAGGACTTTATTCTGAATAAAAAAATGCAATTAGAAAGTAGCTTAAGAAATGTTTATGTATATTAATGTTCAGGGTTTTTTTTTCACTTTAAAGGCAATGAAAATAAACCATTATTTGCCATAAAAACCTCCTTTGTTTACATGTCTGCATCCGGTTGGCACTCGAGCTGTGATCAGGTTACTAGACTGGAAATGTCAGCTACACTCTTGTTCTTTCTGTTACTGTAAAATTCTCACGTCGAATATTAACAGCCCACCTCTTCTGCACGACTTTGTCTTTTGGAAACGTGTGGAAACGGAGGTAAGAGTTCGATTTCTGACGCTGTATTCTGCTGAACTCAGCAGTGGTAGCTAAAAGTGCTGTTCTCACGTCGTTTAAATTACACTTTCAAACGTTTAGATGTCATATTTATGTAGCTGACATACACATATATAAGTGGGCTATAATGGCATAAAACATTAAGACGATTCTTCAAAACGTTAGTTGTTTTGATCAGTCGCGCTCCTGTTTTAGCACTGTACTGTATGATCGGCGGAAACTGGAAGGCGGCCTTGCATTTTACCGGAAATGCGTCACGCGCCGCCGTGCATATAGCCTATTCCTCTGAAGAGACTGAAAAAGAAGAAAAATAATCTGTCCACAAATGTTTACCTCTGTTGTCAAGAGAATGAATGAGAAACAGGCAGCCAATCAGCTTTCGCCAAATGCTTACAGGCAGCCAGTCAACTGTCGCTGAGCGCTTACAGACAGTCAATCAGCTTTCTTTGAGACACATACAGGCAGCCAATCAGCTTTCGCTGATCAGCGTGCAGGCAAAGATCCCGCCTTTGGCGCTCAGTCTGAAGCGGCCGGAGAGAGAAGAGGGCAGAGCTTTGCTGTTTAATTCCTTTAATTCCACTTATGTTACGGGTGTTGTGCGTCTATTCAAGGTAAGTGTATTATATCTGACCTTTGTAGCGTTCGCAGATTTGCTGTAATTATCTTGCGGGTTGAACTGCTTTAACACATGTGCTCAATGCTAATATACTCTCTTGTTTTTAGCTCCATGCTACGCTGTAAACACTTCTGTAATGCGTTACTCGCGGGTTATCTACAGGGTTTCTGCAGGGTCTTAAATCTCAAAATCCAAATTTTAGGCCTTAAAAAGTCTTAAATTTACTGAAATGTTGTGTTGTAGGTTTTAAATCTTTTTAAACAGGTCTTAAATTTCCCTTTTTCATGTATTGCTACCAAATCTAGCCAAAACCAGATAAATGTAAGCAATTAGAGACATGTTCACGCTGCACACACGAGATGTAGAATCAGCCACTCAAGACTTGAACACATTTATTGAACAGGGAAGAAAAAAAACTATGTGTAACTTTTGTGAGAATATTTTGATGGTAAAACATTTTAACAGAATGTATATTTTTAAATGATATTAGAGAATGTTTTTATTCAGGAAATATTTTAAGGCAAATGTTTAAAAATGTGTTTTCTGGAGGAATTTTTATCATTGATCAGACTGAAAGAGCTTATAAGATTTTATAAGTGTTGTTGTTTGTGTGTTTAAAAAACATTTAATGATGTTTCAGAAACAGTTATGATTGTCAAATATATATTGAATATTTAATACAAGTGTTTCCATGAATATAGCCAGTGCTGCTGATAGGGCATTCAAATATAAATATATGCAAACAGCATGTAATTAGAATAATTGTCTCCTCCTCCAGTTCTGCTATAAACACTGGAATATTCCCATCAGGCTCCAGTGAAGAGTTTATTGAAGGACAGCGAGAACATGAGTGATCCAGAACCCTGCAAAATTAAAGATGAAGACTCTGAACAACAAATAGGTTGGTGTTTATTCCTGATCAGGGGCGGTGTGGGGGGTTGTTGGGCTTCTAGGGCTTCAGCCCCGAATGTTTTTTCCAAAGCCATGAATCTTTTGGGTTTAAGGTTTGTCAAAACGTAGTTTTTCAACACATTATGCGGAGATATTTAAACGGGTTCGTTATTGCTTTCCCACAGGATCATTAAAGCAATATCAGCTGGGCTTTCTCTTCCTCTTTTCTTTATTTAAGAGTTGTTATATATATTTTTTCATCAAAGGCAGCCCAACAGCTGTAAGCGCTTTCTGTCTCTCCTTTCTGAAAGCGAGTTTACCCACACACACACACCGTGGTCCTGCATAGCCACGCCTCCTGTCAGTCACTCAACGCAATCGTCTCATCACTGCACCACAATTGTTCTTCATGTTTGTTACCGGCTTTAATTTTCGTATTAAAGTAAGCTTGTCTGAAATTCTGAAGAGAACGTTGGGTTGCTATTGTAACTACACATGCAAGAGAGTCAGGCAGTCTTGTCTTGCTTCATTTAAGATTTACTTCAGATTCTGACTGACAGTTCTGTATGATATGCTGAGATGCTACACGCACAGACTCTTCTGATTAGCTGTGAGTTTTGATTGATTCATTCAGGTGTATTTATGTGAAAGTGAAGTCTGACAACAATAAATATTCTCATCAGGAATAAAACCACCTGTTTTTATACCCGTGCTGACTCTGCCGAGCTGTAGCTATAAGGTTAGGTCTGCTACTTTTATTTTATACTGGGTAGGCTACTTCATTTATTTTATTATAACAATAATTAGCTGAAAATAATGCCTTTAAATGAGCAGGATTTCAAGGGTAATTTAATCCAAATTATTGATTTTGGTTAATAATTGTTCATTCCGTGCTGATTATTAAAGCAGAGAACCTTTGTTCTCAAAAAGACTCAATTCTTGTGTATTCTTTAAATTGAACCCTTTCATTATGTTCTTGATTGTTTTTGACCCATTGACTTTCATTACAACCACATTTTTTAACCGCAGAGCCATGACACCAAATAATCATGCATTCTAGATTGTTGTTGTTTTCACTGTTGGGAAGAGGTAAAATGTGTCATTTTTACTGTTGAGCATCAGTTGGCTGCATTAACCCTTTAGATAGGCCTGTTCAAAAAAGAAAAAAAAAATGTGTGCATTCATACACTTTGTAGGGGGATCAACAGTTTCAACCCAAAAATGACCAGTCTATTAGAAGAAGAAGAGCAGGAGTCAGAGATTCAATTAAAAAGTTCACGGTAGACAGTTTGCAGTTTCATCAGCAGAGGCCAGCTTCAACACTCGCTAAAAGTTTGTAGACTGCTTTACATACAATCTCAGAACAACAACAATTAGACTCTTGACTTAATAACTCACAATACTGACTTTATAACTCGGAATTTTGACTCAAATTTGTTTTTATTAAATTTTTTAAATAATTATTATTATAACTTTTTAATTTTATTAGTATGTATATTGTTTTATAATTCAGTAGCATAAACGGCCTTCCATATAGATCGGTTCAAGATATGAACAAAAAGTAAGTGATGCATCAAAGTTTAATAAAAAAAAATAAAAATCTTGAATGGTTATAAAAATCCTTTTAATCATTAAAATAATTTATAAAAACAAAAATAATTAGGTTCAGCCTTTATGCAGATGCTGTACAGGTATGTCTCCGGTAGGCATGGGATGATAACCGGTTTCAAGGTTTACTGCGGTTTGAAAAAGTTCCGGTTTCAAAACCGCCAAAAAAAAAAGTTTTACCTTTCCTACGATATATGCATTTTTTATGTCATCAAAGTGAAAGCGCAGGACTCTACTAGGTTGTGTGTGCGCATACCTGCAGCAAAAACAATGCAGCCCCTCCCCTACGGTTAAGTGCTGACAGGCACGTGCATGTGATTTTGCACGTGGTCTGCAGTCAGTGAGACTCGGGATGGCCGATGGAGGTGAAGCCCCGCAACTTTTCCCCTGTCAAATTCTGATGGCCACGGCTTGGAAGAGGAAGGTCAACCGACATGCAAAACATGTTTAAAAAGAGTCACTGCTAAAGGAGGCAATACATCAAATATGATTTCTCATCTACGAGAGCACCATCCAGCACTCTTCGCTAAATTCAAGGTAAGTTTTTAGCTTAAAGCTGTCTTGAAAAGAACTTTTGCAAACATCTAAGTTACCAAGGCAGATAACACTGCTAATTAATAAACATTAGCTAATATCAACAAATTTCCTCTTGCGCATTACTTTACAGAGTGGGGACTAATACTAATGTACTAATGTTACGTTTCTGTAATTGAACATTAGTACAATTAAGTTAAGGTGAAATCGCGTCTTTGCTTTGTGTGTGGTTGTGTGTGTGTGTGTTTGTGCCTGCACAGTACACTCGCGCTCCGTTATGCATCAACTGAAATAATTTATATATTATATATTTAGAGCATTATTTTGCTATTGTTAGCAGTACTATTTGTTTTACACACAAAATTAAATCATGTAATTAGTTATTTTTGTTAAATTTACTATATAACTAAATTACCACATCACATCTATTTTTAAAAGTACTCAGATTAAAAGATGAAGTGAAAAAAGACAAGTTACAGATTTGACTTAAATATAACACGTCAGTCTATGTTTATTTCTTCTTTGTAGAACACCTGTGGCTTCAGCAGCAAAGGACCATCCTCCTCAAAAGCTGCAGGTCAGCCAACAATCCAAGAAACCTTGGAGAAACAGCTTGCTTATGCACCCACATCCAAGGCTGCGAAGGACCTGAACAGTGCGGTGGCATACTATATTGCGAAAGACATGATGCCTTTTCAAACTGTGGAGAAACTTGTTTTTTTAAAACTACTGAAAACGGCATCACCTTTATACAAAGTGCCATCAAGAAAATTCTTTTCAAAGAATGAAATCCCCAAGATGTACACAGAAGTCAGGGGTCATATGCAAAAACAAGTAGCAGATGGTGTGGTTTTCTGTTACTACAGATGTTTGGACCAGCAGTGGTGGTAGTGGAGAACCATACATAAGCTTCAAAGCTCATTTCCTTTCTCCAACTTGGGAATTGAAGTCTTTCTGCCTCGAAGCTGTTTTTTTCTAGAGGACCACACAGCTGAAAACATCTTGGAATTTTTTGAAAACATGCTGCAGGAGTGGAGCATCACAAGTGATCGTTTGTCCAGCATCACAACAGACAATGCCTCAAACATGAAAAAAGCATTCCAAGGTTTACGCCTGTTTCACACCGCAAGCGCAAGCAGGGCGTGCGCGGCGCGTGAGCAGCGCGTTGGTAGAGCAGAAGCAGCACACAGGCGTTTGCCTTTCACACCGACTGCGTCTGCAGCGCGCAGCTCATCGGCAGCAGCAACACAGATCATCTGTCTATTCTATCAAGTTATCCATCTATCTCTATATATGAATACTTTTTAAACTTTTCATCTGCATCAAGGCCTGCGGTAACTTCATGCAGTTTTCTTAACTTGCAAGTCTTTATTTTATAAATTATACACAGTATATATTATATAATTATATTACAGTACTGTATGCTTCTCACGCTATAAGAAATGCCATTAATGTCTGGTGCACTGAGAAGACAATCGCCTGTGATATCATATCATTTTTTTATTGTCAGGATGTTGTAGGCAGTTATAATATTATTTATACAATATAGTTATAATGATATTCAACACATAATCAAACTAGTGTTACTTTCTTCACTTCAGCGATGTCCAGCGGCTCGTTAATTCATGCTCGTACAGAGGATGAGACGAACAAAAGTAATCACTGCATGCCCTTCTTTTACTTACGTTCGTGCTGTCAGGTTCAGTGCAAACAGCTCATGGTTGTAAGAACTTGAGTGAACATGAAACAAAGCTGAATAAATTGTTCCTCCTCTGCTGTAACTCGCAGCGAGCTAAGCTCACATAATCTAAGCATGGGTGTTGAACTACACTACCCACAATACACTTCGTTATGGACTACAATTCCCGTAAATACCTGTCTTAAATCGGCCACTTCGATTTCCTCTCTCCCCTCTCCCTCTTAAGCAAAACTGATACTAAAGTTGCTTTTACATTTAGTTTTGTAGTTCGGGCCTAAATAAATATTTGTTGCAGTTTTTAATCGTTTAAGTTCATTTAATTGCCCATATTTAAATCAGTGGATATTATTGATGCATTTATTGGGTAAAATTGCTACTTTTTACTGTCATTTAATGTGTTTAAGCCATTATCAATGCGCTCTCACTTTAATTGAGCGTGAGCAGCGTGTCAAAAATAGACCCAGCATGCAGGCATCTTGTTTAAGGATTCTCTCGCAGCTGGAAAAGGAAGAGGGAATTAAGGAAGAATCAGGCACTCCTCATTATTCCAGAGAAATCAATCATCCATGACGTAGTGACAAGATGGGGGTTCACCTTTAAAATGATTGAAAGATTTCTGGAACAGCAACAGGCTTGTTGTGCAGTGCTTGCGGCAGACAGAAGCTCATGGCATTTAATGCCAAAAGACAGTGATGTACGCACTTTAGAGATGGTTGTCTGACTTCTGGGGCCTCTAAATGACTTTACGGATCTGTTGGCTTCTGAAACAAAGACCACCCTGTCATCATTGAAGCCTGTTAAGGAGCACATCACTGGTATACTTGAAGAAAAAGAGGAAGATGATGCCCTAACTAAACAAATGAAAAAAGTAATGACTGATGATCTGCAACAACGTTACTTCTATGAGGGTGATAGTAAGCAGATTGACATTGCTTGCTTTGTTGATACCTGTTTCAAGGTTAACTTTTCGAAGAAAAAGGATGAGACTGTCATGTTCACTGTAGAGGAAGCTGTGAAACTGGAAGAAATTACATCACGGCCACCTTCAGAATTACCTGCATTCACTACTGCTCATGAGCAAGGAAGCAGCACTTTCACAACTACTGTCCCTTCTGCTGCTACAAAGAAGAAAGACAAATCATCTTGCTTAAAAAAATGACATCAGCAACAAGAAGTGGTGAAAGAAGGAGATGTCCCATTAAAAGAAAGAGTGATAGCAGAGGTTAAATTGTATATGTCTCAGCTTCCCATATCCTCTGATACTGACCCACTGGCATGCTTAAGAGTTACTTCTACTTGGCAAGGTAGCAAGAAAAATTCTCTGCATCCCAGCCACCAGTGTGCCCTCAGAAAGAGTGTTCAGTTGTAGCGGACACATCCTTGTACCTCACCGTTCCGAACTTAATCCAGGAAAGGTGAACATGCTCACATTCCTGCATCTTAACTTGGACTGAATAAGGATTGTGTAAAAAGTTAGCATGTCTCCAAAAATTGTTCAGCTGCTAAAATAACTACATTTTATTTATTTACTTATTTTTGGTACTGTGACAAAGGGTCATGTTCATGACTAGTGTTTTTTCCATCTAGAACGATTTTGTTTTTGAAATTTGTATTTATTTATGTTAATTATTGTTGAGCTGCAGGTTTAGGCTCACACAAGTGACTGCAATTAAATTAAGATTTCAATTGTTAATTTCAATTATTTTGCCTGATGTTCAGTGTTACAAAATGTTCTATATGTTTCTGAAAAATAAAATATACTGTGTTTAGTTAGAAAAAAAAGTAGTGTTTTTTTTTTATTACCCAAATATTTGAGTAATTACAATAGCGTCATACCGTGAAACCGTGATATTTTTATCTAAGGTTATCATACTGTCAAAATCTTATACTGGCCAATGCCTAGTCTCCTGTCTGCAAGGCAGATATTCAGCTGTTACCCCAGATTTTTTTTCTGATGCGTTTACCAGACAGGCACAGAATGAACAAGTGTTCCCTGTCTGCTTTACAAATTTAAGAAAAACATTTTGTTATAATTATGAATATATACGAATAAAATATATACATATGCATGTACAGCTTTCAAATCTGTGTCTTATCAATATGGCCAAAATAACTTTTATGATCAATTATGTAAGAAACTCTGAAAACTGGACTGACACTGTTTCAATTTACTATAACTTCTATGTTAAGCGGCTTTGATAAATTTTACATTGTAAGAGCACTAGATAAATAAAGATGAATTGAATCTGCTTAAATGTGTACACATTAATGGACTGAACAATATATGATCTGATTTATTTTACATGTAATGTGCATCAAAATTACAGTGTGTGTAGCCAATGTTTCCAGTGTCTTTTCACTTTTCAGCTTAATTCAGCTTTTGTTTTTAAGACTTAATGAAAACTAATGTTTTTTATTTATTTATTTCAGACCTAATTGAAGAGAAAGAGGGGAGTAAAGAGGAGGAACATTATGTTAAAATTGAGGAAAAAACTCATTTACAGACTGATGGTATTTGTAACAGGAGAGACAAGAATAGTTTCACCTGCACTCAGTGTGGAAAGAGTTTTGGTAGAAAAAGTTGTCTTAAAATTCACACGAGGATCCACACTGGAGAGAAACCTTTCACCTGCACTCAGTGTGGGAAGAGTTTTGTAAGAAAAGGCGATCTTAAGATTCACGTGAGGATCCACACTGGAGAGAAACCATTCACATGCACTCAGTGTGGGAAGAGTTTTAGCATATCATCATCCCTTAATCTACACATGATGAACCACACTGGAGAGAAACCATTCCCATGCACTTGGTGTGGGAAGAATTTCCGCAAGTCATCACACCTTAATGAACACATAAGGATCCACACTGGAGAGAAACCATTCACATGCACTCAGTGTGGGAAGAGGTTCAGCTGCTCGTCATCTTTTAATAACCACATGAGGATCCACACTGGAGAGAAACCATTCACATGCACTCAGTGTGGGAAGAGTTTCAGCCAATCATCACACCTTAATGAACACGTGAGGATCCACACCGGAGAGAAACCATTCACATGCACTCAGTGTGGGAAGAGTTTCAGCCAATCATCACAGCTCAATCGACACATGCTGAAACACACTGGAGAGAAACCATTCACATGCACCCAATGTGGGAAGAGTTTCAGCCAATCATCACACCTTAATAAACACATGAGTATCCACACTGGAGAGAAACCATTCACATGCACTCAGTGTGGGAAGAGTTTCGTCCGCTCATCATCCCTTAATCAACACATGATGATCCACACTAAAGAGAAACAATTCACATGTACTCTGTGTGGGAAGAGTTTTAGCCAATCATCACACCTTAATCTACACATGAGGATCCACACTGGAGAGAAACCATTCACATGTACTCAGTGTGGGAAGAGTTTCAGCTGCTCATCAAACCTTAATCAACACCTAAGGAGCCACACCGAAGAGAAACCATTCACATGCACTCAGTGTGGGAAGAGTTTTAGCATATCGTCATCCCTTAATCAACACCTGAGGAGCCACACTGGAGAGAAACCATTCACTTGCACTCAGTGTGGGAAGAGTTTCAGCCAATCAACACACCTTAATCAACACATGAGGAGTCACACTGGAGAGAAACCATTCACATGCGCTCAATGTGGGAAGAGTTTCAGCTATTCATCATCTCTTAATCTACATGTGAGGATCCACAATGGAGAGAAACCATTCACACGCACTCAGTGTGAGAAGAGTTTGATCCGTTGATCACACCTTGATCAACACATGAGGATCCACACTGGTGTGAAAGAGTATATGTGCTTGAGTGTGAGAAGACTTTTAATTACAGCTCCAAAATTGAAACCGCACCAGACGATTCACAAGTTGCACACATGACATGAATGCAGCAAAACATTTTGTCATGTGCAAAAGATGTTTCATGTCTGAATAATGTTTGAAAAGGCTGAGTGACGGTATATTGTTTTCCAGCACTCCTACACTGCAGTAGGTGGGGTTGTAAATGTGTTGTGCTTCTCGCTTTACCGTAAACACAATGATGGCGTCTGAGAGAAGAACAGTTTCATAAACATCTAGCAAACAGCACCTCTGCAGCTTAAAATCTCTTTGTAAGTGATTGCACAGGTGTGGATACATCTGTACTCCACTCTCCAGTAGGGCTGGGTATCGTTTCAAAATTCTTGATACCAATACCAATACCCTGAATTCGATACCGGTTCCGAACAATACTTTTTCCGATACTTTTATTTTAAGAAATATATTTTAACAAGATTACATAACACAATCTCAGAGAAACTTTGGTTTTATTTTTTTCAGGATGTTTGTGACACTTTTCACAGCAGGCTTATCTCTAAGACCAATAAACAAATGAACAAAGTGCAGTTAAGACAATATATTAGTGCAAACAGTTTTAATAAAGTTCAAGCAGTTTTAAGTCGATCAATTTTAAGTATTTGTGAGGCTTACTGCTGCTTAAAGGTTTAGTTCACCCAACATTTGAAATTCTGTCATTAATTATCTACAAATGAAGATATTTTGGATTTAATCCAAGAGCTTTCTGATCCTCACATAGATAAATCATTGAATAAAGTTATTTTTGTTTACTTTGCGCACAAAAGTATTCTTGCAGTTTCATATAATTATGATTGAACCACTTATTTAGACTGTTTTTGGTTCCTTTGTGGTTATTGAAAAATGCATATCCAGTAAATCTATGGGAGGATCAGAAAGCTCTTGGATTAAATCCAAATTATCTTTATTTGTGTTCTAAAGATAAACAAAGATCTTATGCATTTGGAACAACATTAAGGTGGACATTTAAATAAGATACGTTTAATGTAAACTTCCTCATTTACTGTTAACCTCAAAGCATTTCAGTATTAACTTAGCTAGGTATTTAAAGCTATCGAAACAGTACATAACGTTACACAGCATACGTTAGGTCCAAAAAAGGATTAATAAATGCAACCGAGCGTTTGTACAGGGTCCGCTTAAACACTGAATCATACAAAACTACAAACAGAGGCGACTGAACTCTTCCAAACTCTCATTTATTCTGAACAGATTTCTCTCACCCTTCCCAGTACCTGCAGTTCCTGTGCACATGCTCATAAATCCCAGCTACAGCAAACCCCTAGGGGCAAAACGCATTGCGCACACTTGCGTACTAAACATCAGAAATGTACACATCACAGAATCAAATAAAGTCTGTTACATAAATTTACCCCGCACTAACTTAAACTTAACTTTAACAGTACACAAGCAAGATGTGCTAAAAGTTAACTGATTTTGTATGTCTGTTTACCTTTCGGAGCCCCAGCCATCGCGCAGTTATCCTCATCCGTCAAGGAGGACTACGCTTGTGGTGGGCACGTTGTTGGAGGCCCTGAGTCAGGAAAATACTGAGAGGATGATGATGATGCGTTGCCAGTCTTGGTCGCGATAACTTTTTTACAGATATTGCATCGCACACTGTTGCCGTCAATCTTTGCATAATGTAGCCATACTTTCGATTGCTTAAACAATAAATTTATGCTATGCTTTAAAGTGTAGTGTACGCATTACAGCCTCACATTTGACAAGCTCTGGGTGAGTGGGCGTAATTGCCGTAAACAATTGATTTTCAAGACAGCTTCGCCGCAGCCAATCACCAGCATTTGATCAGGGCACGTTAAGGATGCCGCAGGTTTTCTAGCTCACTTACGTTGACAAGATTATATCCTTGGGTATCAAAATTTGGTACCGAACGAAAATGATTTTTTCGATACTCGATAGTACTGAGACTATTCGGTCAGTGCTTAAAAAGTATCGAACTCGATACCCAGCCCTACTCTCCAGTGTATTCATGTAGCTAGTGTTGTTTTGGATGATGTTCTCTGTCTGACTCCCTGAATGAGAAACAAATCACTAGGAAGACACCGCACATCAAAGAAGGTGGAGCTCCAGCAGGTTAGTTTGCAGTATACCAGGGCCTCAAGTTTAGAAAGCCCATTCAATTGTCCTGTTTTGCAGCTGTTAATAGTAAAGTTTCTTTACTCTTAGGTTTAAGATTCTTTCTAGTTTACTACATTTACTTTTTTGAGTAGAATACAAACGTGATGAATATTTTATGATTTAGGCAGAGCGACAGGTATTAAGTTTTACAATATTAATATACTGTGATGATCCCAAGACTCAAAATTGGAGTATGTGGTAAATCCTGATTGGATGCCTGCATTACTCATCAATGGGTATATAAAAGTTGTTGTGCTTGCTAGCCCAGGACGCTGTGGCTACTCAGGACTCCTCATGTCAAGACCTGCCATCTCATTGACTCATTAACCTTATGGTTTTGCATTAATTATATCATAGTAAACTGTTGTTGTGATTATATCCTAATTTCTTTATCTTCATTATTATCCCTAGACATTTGTTGGTTGCTTTGATTGATTGTTCTATGAGTTACATTTTATAATAAATCATTTGCATTCAGGCTATTTTGTTGGTTCATCTCTTTTATGGTGCGATTCAAACAAACGGGTCATAACACTTTGTAAAATGTGTCTGGTTGTATCCGAGATCTTGTCCTTTCAGTCATGACCAAAGGTGAGAGTAGGAACCTAGATTGAGCGGTAATTTGAGAACATTGCCTTTCAGCTCCTTCACCACAACAGACAATCAACTGCATTACTGCTGCCGCTGCACTTATCCATCTTTTAATCTCACATTCCATGCCTCATGGAAAAAAAACGCAAGATACTTGAACTCCATTTGGGGTAAGGACTCTCCTCCAAACTGGAGGTGACCACCTTCTTCCAGTCAAGCACCATGGTTTCTGACTGTCTTCTGACATGGTTTCATGTCCCCCTGACTTTTTTTAGATATAAACACCACATTACTTTATGCTATAATTTCCGCTCGAAAGTCGAAAAAAAATATTTTTCAACTCAAGATGTGCACGCAAAATGAAGTTCGCCGTCACATCACTCGTAAATGTTTATAGGTCTGACTAAACTTTCTTTGAACACAGAATGGAAACCAACTGACTCTTTGCTAAGCCACACCCAAAATCCGCCACCCACCAATTGTGGCTTAGCAAACGTAGCTACGCACAGGAGCTCTGTCAAGCTTTCGAGCGAGAGAAATAGGCCAAAGCGTTGTGCATATGGATTGTGCAAATCTGATACCCCGGTATCCTAAACGTTTGGACAGGATGGTGGAATTATTTCCCTTTTCAAAACCTAAAACCCAAAGGGAGACATGCCAACAGGGCCGGATTAACCAATGGGCATTATGGGCACAGGCCCAGGGGCCCGTGCGCACTTGGGGCCCCTGCGAGGGAGAAAAAAAGATGCCGATTTTGAAGTGTCTATTTTGGTTAAGTGCAAATAGCGCACCTCATTGGAATAAGCTAGTTGAGTGATTCCCGCCCATAACCGTTTGATTGACAGAGACAACATCCCTGACAGCAGCGTGAGTGGCGTAGTTTGTAAAGCGAATGACATGAAGTTTTGACGAGATCGATCATCAACCCAGTTTAAATCCAGCTTCTGATGAACACGTTCTTCCCCCTTCCCCCCCCCCACCCCCCCGCCCCCCCCCAAAAAAAATATCAGATTTAGCCTATTCTTGCATGAGGAAGACAAGTAGGATTCATTAATAAGTGTGTATAGGGAAGACTCAGATTCATAGAACGGGATTGGAGAGGTGTTGTATCCAAATCGTATGCATTTTAAGTTTTTAGAAGTTATACATTAAAAATACCCTTAAATGTATATATTTTAGTACTGCTTCAGTGAACTTGAACAAGTACATTTAAAATTTATTAATTTTCACTACTTTTATTCATATTTTTTTCAAAGTATGCTTTAAATGCGTTAAATCTTTGTAGACTAGAAATATATGTACTGTATATCATTTATTTAAGAATTGCTGGAAATACATTATAGATACATTTTATTTAAAAAATATTATATTAATCTTATTTTTTAATTCAACTATAGAGGAGCGGCCAGATAGGGGGCCCTGCAAGACATTGTGTCCAGGGGCCTCTGAATTCTTAATTCGGGCCTGCATGCCAGCTTGGATCAAGCTCTGTGAGGGACGCTAAAGAAGCTGAGTTAAGTTGGATTTGTTTCAATATTCCTGACATGGTTATATACGGCAATAACTCACACAAATACCTTCAGATTACCGTTCCGTCCAATGCCTTGTCCGTTATTGATTCAAATGATGAGCACGCGCACGTGAAGGACCGACTCCGAGTCCTCCAATCAGGTTTCAACATCGAACTGATGTTATGATTTCGACCAGATGCGTCGGGTGGCCTATGTTGAAGAGTCAACTTCATTTCGACATTGAATCAATGTTTTATTCTCGATATAATAACCTTCCGACATACCGACCAAATAAAGAACGTTGATTCAATGTCGAAATTTGATCGACGACTGATACTGACACATAAAACCAATAATCAACATTGATTCAATGTCGGCTTGCTATCTGGGGTCTTACCCTAAAAAGATCTAAACTGTGTTTCCTACAAAAATACAGAGAAGGTTATGTTTCTCAGCTGTTTTTTTTTTTTTTTTTCTGCTCCGTTTAAGCACTAGCCATAGTAGTCCAACAAATAACAATCATATTTCCATCTGTTTCAAGCAATTACATATCAACAGAACAAAACCAAGATGTGATCACAAACTGAGCAGTCGCGATCAATATACTTCACCAGCAGCTGTTTTTCAGTCATTTATAACCCTAATGCCCATGTCAGAGCTACAGTTCACTGATGTTTTCGTCAGTCTTTTGGAGATTTAGTCATTGGTGACGACGTCTGCTTTTATGTTTGGTGTCGGAATAATATTTGCTGGTAGGGAAAATCTATTTGTTCACTTCTGCAATTAATACTTTGATTTGCATTTCAATTTATTTATTCCACTTAACTGCCAATTAGAATAGAAACTGTAAAGAAACAATCATACTGATATAGGCACTGTACATTGTTATGGGTCAATAATGTTAAAATAAAATCAAACATCAACTCAAACAAGGTATGTTAAAACAGATTGGTGACATTTGCAAAGTCGGTTTGCGATGTCAGGTTTGCAGTGTTATAAACGTGTGCATGAGTGATTTTGCAGCGTGATGCGCTGCAGCCGGTTAAATAATATATGCTGCTATTTGTTCAAGTAATATTTGGTTTATCCTCTGCCTGTTTCAAGATAGAGAGATAAAACACTTTTAGTATAATCATTACAATGTTGTTTTGCCTTTAAAGTGATAATAAAACATATTAACGTGCCTGTTATCCATACCAAATGTTAACTGATTTCCACAGTAAGAGCTTATTTATTTAACCATAATCTGACAATAAACGTGGTCCTGGCTGGCCTTTTGTTTTAGAAGAAAGGGGGATATGTGCTGAATTCACCTCAAATGTTTCATTGTTCTTGTTGATAACTGACAAAAAATACACCAAATAGTCTATAAACATTTATAAGCTACCAAACGAAATTTGTTTCAAAAAGATGATTTTTCCAACAACAAAATGTTTTTGTTTTTTTTAATATGTCTCACTCGCTCCTTTTCTTCAGCTTAGGTCTGCCTGTTCCGTATAACACTGCGATTAAAAAAAGAAACTCAAACAGGCCTAATATTTAAACTACATAAAAAGTAGCCTACATTTACGAGTACCTTTTGTGAAAGGAAGGGTATGGCTACAATGCCAGTGGAGGAGGGTCTTCAGTATCACTTACGTTTGTATGTTTATGTTAAAGTCTTTTATTTTTTTTTATTTTTAGGCATTTAATATAAATTTTTTAAGAAGACCTGATGATTTAGGGAGATCAATTTTGTCTCAATAAAATAATATAAAAATTATTTAGCTGAGGTAGTATAAAAACCTGAAGACCCCTGGATATAAAGCCTGCTAGATCAGTGTACACTGCATGATATGATTCTGCTAGGCATGGGCTGGTATAAGGTTCTGACGGTATGATAACCTTGGATAAAAATATCACGGTATGATGGTATTGTGTTTACTGCTCTAAAATATATTCTTTTTCAAATGTCTGGTTAAAAAAACAAAACCTTTTCCCACTTTGAACACAAAATATTTTATTTTGAGAAACATTTTAAATATTTTGGGGCAGTAAACATGTCAGGCTAAATAACTCAAGTGAATCATTGACTTCTGCAGTCTTAATTTATTTCAAAAACACAGATTTCTTTACAATTTACACCTTTAAAAAAAAAGTAAATAAAAAAATCGTACACATACCTTAGGAACAGAATAGCAGAAAACTTTGGCGGTATAAAAACCTTGACTTTTCCATACTGCAGTATACCTTAAAAACGGTTATGGCCCCATACCTAGATTATGCATGATCTTATTCTGCATCCCTAACCCAATACCTAAGCTAACGTAATATCTATTAATAAGGATTAAATTTGAAGTTTATTGAAGCAAAAGTCATAGATAATTGTTTGTTAATAGTGAGAAGTGAACCTTTTTATTGCTATTTAATCATTTGGTGAAATTGTACAAATACAGTATATCATATATACTGTATAATAAATTGCGACTTCTGATTTTTTTCTATATCGTATTTTTGGCCATTGCTAAAAATATACTTGCCAACATAAGACTGGTTTTGTGCGCTTTAATCCAAGTTATTGAGTTGAGTCAATTTGTTTTTTATTATAAAGCGAGATTACAAATAATTTTCAAAACAATAATTTATTCTAGACTACAATAATACAATCAACATGATTTTATTAGTACTGTATGTGTAATGGGCATTACAGTGTATTACATTCATTGAAATAACGTCATTGATCATAACATGTTACAAGGGTCAACATTAAGGACTCTATCATACACCTGGCGCAATAAGGCGCAAGACGTGTTTGCTGCATGTGTTGCTATTTTCAGACCAGCGCGACTCTAATTTTTAGACTAAATTAATTCTCCAACACGTTGTTTAAATAGTAAATTTATTTGCACAACTTTGTGGACTCATGGGTGTTCCGGTCTAGAAAAGAGGTGTGTTAAGGCGCATTGTTGGAGCGTTGCTATTTTGAGGAACTAAATTAAGTGCAATTGACCAGCTGAAGGCAGGTCTAAAGTCCAGCGCAGAGCTGGATGTGCCCCTCACTTGCACATTGCTTAATAAACCTACACACAGGGTGTACAGCGATACGCAAATACCTTTACAAATGAAAAAGAATTAGATGATTAAAATGTCACAAAAATTATTATTTTCTACATAAATATAAAAAACACTAACTTTATGCCTTCTTCACCTCGGGGGGCTTTTTCAGTTCATTCACGACAACTTGCTTTTGTATAATGTTGTTATTATTATTATATTATTATTGATTATTTGCATATTTATATTTGTTTTATTAAAAACAAGCTTAGATTTGCCCACCTGTCAGGTTGTGGACCATATAGGGCATAGCATGTGTGTTTGGATATAACTCAGTTTTTTTTTTTTGACCACACTTCGTTATTATTAGACATAGTTTTGAAACAAATCTTTGCACTTAAACTAAATTAAACATGTACGACAGTGGATGTCTTCAGTGGAGTGCTTACGACACTGTTTCCTTATCCACAAAAGTAGGGGTGCTCAACCCTACTCCTGGAGATCGACCTTCCTGCTGAGTTCAGCTCCTACCCTGATCAAACACACCTGAACCAATGAATTAGGACCTGAACAGCACTAGATAATTACAGGCAGGTGTGTTTGATATGGGTTGCGACTGAAATCTGCAGGACAGTCGATCTCCAGGAGCAGGGTTGGTCACCCCTGCACAAAAGTGAGAAAGTGAAAGTAAAGAAGTCGAGGGAGGAGGCTCTTCTTTATCCCTGTGCTGCAGATGCTCTGTTTAACTGTGTTCTCGCTAGTGAAGCATTCAGTTTTTCCACTTACAAAGGTCGCCATGTAAATAGCAAATGCGGCATGGCGGGATGCAACGGACTCTTAATGGGAATGGGAGATGAAGCTCTGATTGGTTTATTCTTAAAACGCACCATTACTCATTAAGAGAATAAGCTCAACCCTGTTAGACCATGCACCAGAGTCTAGAGCATAGACAAACAACAACAGTGAAACACAGATAACAACAGAGACAGAGAGAATCTGCCGTTAATTAGTTTTATAAAATGAAAAGAGAAAATATATATTTAGCTTTTTTTTTAGCTTTATTTTTACACTTTCTTATGTAAAATCCAAATTTGTTCTTTTAATCTTAAAAACAATGAAATAAATTATTTCAGTTATTTACTAAAAATTCAATTCTTTAATTTGCTTTTATTTTAATAATGCACTGTATATGTTATGATAAAATGTCAAACAAAATTGAAATTTAGGCTTTTCTGCACAGTTGCTCAACATTGCTACACGTTTCCACAACTATCACTAACACTCATATTTGCCCCCCACCACCTCTCAGACCAGAATTGCACCCTTGGACATGGTAGTGCAGTAGGTAGTGCTGTCGCCTCACCGCAAGAAGGTCGCTGGTTCGAGCCTCGGCTGGGTCAGTTGCCATTTCTGTGTGGAGTTTGCATATTCTCCCCGTATCCGCGTGGGTTTCCTCAAAACAAAATGCTGGATAAGTTGGCGGTTCATTCCGCTGTGGCAACCCTGGATTAATAAAGGAACTAAGCCAAAAAGAAAATGAATGAATGAATATGAAAATATAAATTAATAATAGCAAATATAATAGGCAATAGTATGTGTGTGCTATGTCTAATAACTATAATTCGAGTAGGAATAATACTAATACACCACTGTGTCCATCATTGGCTAAAAGGAACATACAAAAGGTGTGGTGGAAATTCATTTCTGTACATTATAAAGGTCTGTTCTTTTGTTCCTCCATGGATGCACTGTTTACGTTAGACCAAGTGTGACCACTTTAACATCTGCTTATCACCAGACAAGATCTGGATACATACATGGTGATTTAACAAGCTATATCTTCAGGTGGTAGTTAAGACTGATATATTGACAGTCAAAGGTTAAATTTGTGTGTTGATGTAACTGTGATTCATTCTGCATGTCATTCATGACCTTGTGAGCTTAGCAAACTGAGGTAGCCGGGCTTGCCGCGAGCCGCGTTCAGGAGCATGGGTGGTTCAGTCATAGGATACTCTCTTTACGTCCAGTTGCTTTGAGCTGGCTGTTAATTGGGTTTGTCAAGCAGACCTTTTGAGACAATGTCCAGCATTTTTTACAAGTGTTTACGCATCAAACTGTTTAGCGGTCTGTTTTTTTTTTTTCTTTTTTACAAAACTCAAATCCTTAAAAATGCTGCTCGCTCAAGAGGGCTATGGACAATGACTTTATATAGCATGGTTTGGTAATGCGTAACGAATTGGACTTCAATATTTCAAGTCGAGACATTCACACATGCAGCGCTACCGCTGTGTTGTTTTTTTTTTTTTTTTTCCTCATATAAACCAGGGCTTCTCACAGCCCGGACTCCGGTCCCCATCCAGGCCGTGAGGGTATTCCATACGGACCTATCAGAGTCTGAGTTCAAATCCCAGCAGGGCTTTATCCTCAGACAAGTAGAGTATAGGTTTTAAATTTAACTTTTGCAGATATGAAACATTTTTGATGGCCGACAGAATACTTCTGAGCAAAACCCGAAGACTGAAATGCCCGGCACAGGCAAGAGGCCTTTAAATGGCAGCTGCTTATCGCTCAACGGCATGTTTGATAGCGCACTGGAGTTCAGGCTTAGAAATCGAGGCACTCAGAGTAGAAACGCCACCCCTTTCAGCGCTATATAAAAAGCAGCATGCCAGCTGACTGGGGGTTTGGGCGCCAGGCGCTGTGGCTTAGTTGGTCAAAGCGCCTGTTTAGTAAACAGGAGATCCTGGGTTCGTATCCCAGCAGTGCCTAGTCTGCAGTGAGTGCTGCCTTTATGGGCTTGAGAGTATCAAAAAGTGCTTCCCCTGCAACGCTGCTCCAGAGTGTTGTGACTCTGTGGGGCATTGGATAGCCTGTTGGGCATTTAGGTTTTGAACAGAGGCGTTTAGAGGATGTGTGCTCGAGTTCCACCAGAGTTGCAAGGCATGTCCTTTTTCTTTATGGACTCAGGTGTTGGGCGTTTCCAACTTTTTAGGCGTCTGTCCATCCCGTTTTTCTTCTTACATTCATTGTGCAGTGCAGGCTCAGAGACTAGAGTACTCTGCAATGAAGCTGACGACTTAACTGAGCTGTTTTAAGTAAGGGAGATTAGAAAAAGGCGCAGTGCCGAGTAGGCTTGAGGAATCGCTCGAAGATATTAGATCTGTAAGTAGGATAGTGAAAATGCGAGTCTCCAGGTGAGTTTTTCCATGTCTGCGTTTGACAACCGAGTTCTTGCAATGTGACATAGGGGATCATATTAGTGCAGGTCTGACAATTGTTTAGGATAATTAAAAGTCCCACAGTGTGAGCCAGGCATTTATACCACTCTGGCATGTCTCCGTAAAAGTGTTTTAGATCTGTGAGTGCTGCCAGGCTTTTCCAGACAGCTGGAAGAGGAGCGACAAAAAAAGATAGATTGCTTTGGCTGGGAAACGGACCAGAGTCTACCACTTGGCAGGCAAGAAGTCTACCACTGAATCATTAATGCTAAGGTACTGCTCTTGGTGCCTTCTAGGGCTCTGAATGCTCCAAGGCTGTTCCAAACAGCTGGTTGAGGAGAAAGTGAAAATAGCCATTGCGCTGGCCAGAAATCGGACCGGGATCTCTACCATTAAACTACCAATGCTGTCTGTCTAATCTCGCCTGCCAGTCATCCACCCACACAGAGTATGCTTTTTGCTGTTTGTATAAGATCAAGAGGAGGAACTTGTTTTATCTGTAACCCGTTTTTTGTTGCACAAAGGTCATGTCTTTTGGGACTGAACAATTTGACTCATTTGAAAAAAAAAGAAGAAGAGGAAAAAAAGAGCTTTCTTTCGCGATGGCTGTGAGTTGGTGCTGGTTATCCCACACGGCAGACGAGACTTCTACAACTGAACAAGTAATGGTAAGACAACAGCAGGGTTTCCCCTCCAGCCATGGGAATGCTTGTTCACTGGACCCGAGGGATGGGAAACGAGAAACAGCGAACAATTATTGCACTGGTCAGGAATCAGACCCAGATCTCCCACGTAGGAGGTGATAATTCTTGCATTGAACTACCTATAATGCTGATGTGCATGTCTTGTTGCCCTCACAGGGAATGCGTTCTGCAATGCTGTTACAGACAGCTGGAAGAGGAGCAACACAAAACAGCAACTGCATTGGCCGGGAATCGGACCCGGGTCTCCCGCGTGGCAGGCGAGAATTCTACCACTGAACCACCAATGCTAGCACGCTTCTTTCGTTGCTTTTGTGGGCTGTGAGTGCTGCAAGTTTTTTTTTTTTTTTTTTCCCTCCCCCAGACAGCTGGAAAAGATGGATTGCTTTGGCTGGGGAACGGACCAGAGTCTCCCGCACGGCAGGCAAGAAGTCTGCCGTTGAATCAATAACGCTGAGCTACCGCTCTTGGTGCCTTCCAGGGGTGGAATGCTCTAAGGCAGCTCCAAGCAGAAACCTGGATCTCAGCCTGTGTAAGATCAAGAGGAGGCATTTGTTTTGATCATTAATTGTTGTTTTTTTGCCTTGTTTTTTTATGCGCAAAGGTCAAGTACTTTGAGGCTGAACAATTTGACTCATGTGCGAAGACAAGCTTTCTTTTGCAGTGGCTGTGATTAGGTGCTGGTTCTCCCGTATGGCAGACGAGACTTGTACAACTGAACAAATAACGGTAAGCGGCCAGCAGGGTTGCCCTCCAGTCGTGGGAATGCTTACTTGCTGGACCTGAGAGATGGGGAAACGAGAAAGACACAACAACTCTTGCACTGGCCAGGAATCGGACCCAGGTCTCCCACGTAGAAGGTGAGAACTCCTGCATTGAACTACCAATTGTGGGGTGCATTTCTTGCTGCCCTGACAGGGTATGTGTTCTGCAATGCTGTTACATACAGATGGAAGAGGAGCAGCAAAGAAAGATGGATTGCTTTGGCTGGGAAATGGACCAGAGTCTCCCGCATGGCAAGCAAGGATTCTACCACTGAATCATTGATGCTGGGGTTCTGCTCTCGGTGACCTCTTTTGCTGTGATGCTCCAAGGCAGTTCCATACAGCTGGAATAGGAGAAGCTAAAAATAGCCAGAGACAGCATTGGTAGTTGAACGAGTTTGCCTATTGTGGTGGAAACGCTGGAGTTAGTCTCTAAAGGTCTACTTGATGCACCCAACAGACAGTCAGCTCAAAGCTGCTGGAAAGAGAGAAAGTCAGTATAAACGTCCAGCGTGGGGCTTTAACCCATGACCCTAAGATTAAGAGTCTCATGCTCTTCCGACCGAGCGAGCCGGCCTGGTGCTGAGTCGTATTCGGGAGCTATTCACTGTTTTCATCGGTACCTTCTCTACCTGTGTAAGGTTTGAGGGTGGTTTTAAACCCGCTGGAATAAATACTTGGCCAATAAACGCAGTGGATACCAATCTTCTGCTAAAACCCGATGTCATCTTGGAACGCAAAACAGCACACGAGGCCCAGGATCTATGCCCAGTGAACGTGTTAGCAGTTGCCGGGCGCGAAAAGCTTGGTTCGTCCCTGGGTGGGCTTGAACCACCAACCTTTCGGTTAACAGCCGAACGCGCTAACCGATTGCGCCAAAGCTGGGGAACAATAGTCTGTTATGGAGGGGGAAGAGAGGGAAGAAGGGGGAAGAAAGGGAGGAGAGAGAAAAAAGAAAAAAAGAAGGGAAAAAAAAGAAAAAGAGGGAAAAAAAGAAGAAAAAGAGAAGAAAAAGGGTGAAAGAGAGAAATGTTTGCTTTTATGGCCATTTTTAGCAACAACACCTGTGTTTATTATATATTTTTTTAACTTTAATTATAGTTTATGTATTTTTTTATTTAGTTCTTAATATTTATTTACTGGTAAAAGAAGTTACTCTTTACTAATAATATTTGATTAACAACACATATTTTATTAGCTTTTTAAAATATTTGTTTTTAAGTACATTTCTGCTCCAACTATTGTGCTTGAAATAAACTATAGCAAAACACAACAACAACAGCAACAACAACAAACAAGCAGAGAAACAGTTAAAATGACCAAACATTTATTTAAAATTTGTCATAACCGATTATTTACATTTACAATATAATAGCTCAACAGAAGTGCAAACAAGTGCAAAAGAAGAGAATCAAAATTACACACATAAAGCAATCTACATAAATGTTTCTTAGAATAAATTAAAATAATACAAAATGTTTAAATAAATTCAACACAAATAAATAACTACACAAGATGAAAGAAGCAAAGATAACTTAAATTCTAAAATAAATGATCAAATTAAATAAATCACAAATTTACATTTTTTAAATTATAATTTAAAGTAAAAAAAATACAAGTAAAACAAAAGACCCCTGAAAATATTTAAAATGTCAGTATTAAAAATCAATACTTGGAAGTGTCCAGGTCTTGTGGGACATTTTTACTTTTGTCCTTTTTAAATGTTTTTCTTTTGATGGGCTGGAGGACTTCATCAAGGAGGGAGAATGGGTGGATGAAGGACTTCACAGGGGATGGAGAAGGGGTGGAGAATTTCACAGGAGGCGGAGAAAGGGTGAAGGACTTCATGGGGGATGGAGAAGGGGTGGAGCATTTTACAGGGGATAGAGAAGGGGTGGAGGATTTCAGAAGAGATGGAGAAGGGGTTCTCACAGTGAATGGAGGAGAGGGGCTTGGGGTCCTTCGTTCTAATAGGTTGGGCCTCAGTGTAGACAACTGGGACCCACCAAAGCACGACTTGGTGAACTACAAACAGAAACAAATGACACAATATGATTATTTCCTAAGTCTTAATGAAATTACACCCTACAGGACTATGCTAGAAACATTCTGAAGCTAGTGGTATGTATATCCTGTCAAAAACATACTAAATGGTTTTAAGCAAGCATTAATTACACAGAAAATATTCACCATTGACAAACTTAGAGGGGGCCTTAAGAAAGACCGTGGCACTGAAGCCTCAAACTGTGGGCCAGTGGCGCCAGGAGCTGTGTCTGAAGCCTCAGACAATGGTGGTGCAGCAGGAGACTGAGTGGAAGTTGGCTGCAAAAAATAAATAAATAAATGTATATATATGTGTATATGTGTATATATGGTAAAAAAATGTAATAAAAAAGCAAAACAGCACTAATAAAATATATATGTGTTGCATTATCATAAATTTCCTTTTTGAATATATCACCTTAGTGGTGTGAAATCCACAACTGCAGGCCCTGGACCCTCCAAAGAGGGTGGTCTGTTCGCGGGCATGCATGGGGCATTTCTCAATCTGAAAAGATAGATTTGAAACATCTGAGGATTCTTTCTAACCTCTGTGTTTTGCTTTGAGAAGGCAGCCATGCATTGCTGTTGTGTTTAATGTGCTTTTATTCTTTATTTGTCTGAATACTTCATTTAATCATATCGTTATTTAGAAACATTATTCGTGTAATTTAATCACATATTTATTGTTTTTGACATTGTATACTTATTTTTCTATTATCTATTTTATTTTCATGATCAGGGGATACAAGTTTTTAACGTCAAAGCACTGATATTGTTTGCACCATTACCAAGCAATCTGCATACTACATATTATGTCATGAAGTATAAGTAATTTTGCCTTACCTTCTGATAAATGTCATACCACTTCCGCTGTCTTGGAGCTGGTCGATTGCCTGCTCCAGAAGGCCAAACACCAGAGCTGGCAAAAACCCATCACCCATGGTCTTGTGGCTTTTTGGCTTAGTGCTCATCTGAACATAAAATGTAAATAATACTTAACAAGTGCATTAACTCCAATACTGTAGTCTGTCGCTTGAAACAAGCAAAAGAAAGATCACATTTCACAGGTAATTTGTCTGCTATGGTATAGGGATTGTAGTAAAACATATTAAATATTAGAAACATAAAAATATAATTACTTTTACAACACAACAGTTACAAATCATTGTTATTAAGTATAATAAATATATATTAGCCAAAGGCATGCATCTCTGTTATCAGATGGGTAATTATGACACAATAACATAATAGTAATCATTATAATAAACATTTAGCTGCAAAAGACAGACATTTTTATTATTCACAGCAGAATGACTGTAACATACATTAGTTAAAAATAACTATAATTCATATAGCTAATTATCATTTAGCAGCAATATCATTTATAGATGCACCATTGTAGTAACAGTTATAAATCATACAAAAATAATAAACATTTAGCAACAAAAGGCAAGCAATCACAGCTTTTAATGTATTCTTACAATTCATATAGCCAGTGAACATTTAGCAAAAAAAGACTATAATTTTGTGTAAACTTTGTTTTGTTTTTGGCTAAGAAATACGAGGAAGAATGTAAACACATCCAAACAGCTACATATACAGTATACATGTATGTAGATATGGATAGTTATTCATTTAAAACACACGTTCGAACAATATCATTGATTTCTGCGACTGTATTAAAAGTTTATAACGTTAAACAGACGTGACGTGAAGTTTTGTTTAACTTCTTGTCATAAAGTTATAAATCAGCGCTAGGAGGAGAAGACTGTGACATAACAAACGAACACAATCGACAAAACAACTTTTTTCAGCAGATATAAACGTTGACAAAAATAACTTACCTTGATCCTCTATATGATGCTCTGCGCTCGTCAGAAGACAGCGGTGTCGTCATTCATTTGCATATGCCGCGACGCGATTGGCTCTCATCCATTCTCACAGTGGAGAGGGAGCGCGGCGATTGGCTCCCGTCCATTCTCACAATGGAGAGCGAGCGCGGCGATTGGCTCCCGTCCATTCTCACAATGGAGAGCGAGCGCACTGACTGGACGAGGAGAGGGGCTGAGACAGACGATCCTGATCCAGGAGGCGCCACAGAGACCTGAAAAAGTTCTCCTATGGCGGTAGAAACACTGGCATTTGTCTCCAAAGGTCTCCAGTAGGCAGCCAGCTAGAGAGAAAGACAAGACAATACAAACGCCCAACGTGGGGCTCGAACCCACGACCCTGAGATTAAGAGTCTCATGCTCTACCGACTGAGCTAGCCGGGCTTGCAGAGAGTCAGTTTCAGGAGCATCGGTGGTTCAGTGATAGGATACTCTCTTTACGTCCAGCAGCTTTGAGCTGGCTGTCAATTGGGTTTGTCAAGCAGACCTTTTGAGACAATGTCCAGCAGTTTTTACAAGTGTTTACCCATCAAACTGTTTAGCGGTCTGTTTTTTTTTCTTCTTTTTTACAAAACTCAAATCCTTAAAAATGCTGCTCGCTCAAGA